>SMLS01061713.1:0-27374 GCA_004785975.1 Popillia japonica
TTATGAATTATGTAAAATTCTTGAAGTAAATGTTGTAGAAATATCCAATTTAGCATAGAAATTAGCTTTTAAATTTAAACAAATCATTTTTAAATTTATTTCTCCGTTCTGCTGTTTTTAAAATTTTTTTCCTCCTTCTTCACTATATCATCGTTCTCGGAAGCACAAAAGTGGAATGTCAATGACCTGAGAGAAGTTCACATTTCTGGCGAATTATCCAGATTGTTGGATATCTCTTATTGTCATTATCGCCTCGTTTTTATACGCGGCGTAGCGTTATTGCCGTGCATGGAAACACCATTTTACGGTCGGTAATTGACTCGATGCATGTCGTACATTTCATCGAGATGAGCGTAACGATTTTTTCATCGGAAGATGGAGTTGAAACTGTTAATTTTCCGACTCGACTCGATTAGTTTATCATACATTCGCGATAGCTAAATATACGGCTTTGATTATATACATTGCGGATGGTTGGTTTCGGGAAATGTTAGATCTGGAGTTCGTACGTAACTGTATTTTATCAGTCGTGTGAAAGGCAAGGAAGTTCATTAGCTATGAACGTTAACGTGAAAGGGCTCGCTAAATTCATGTTACGGTAGAATTATAATTGCATTCATATAGAACCTGTTACTATATTCGTGTACGAAGACAATTTAAACGATTCTAATGGTGTTTTCTTGCTAAAAATTTGTTTGTCACTGGAGGAGAAACTGTTTAGTAGTTTCTGAAGATTGGAATTAGACCGATTTATCCAAATCAGTTGTTAGAAAGTTTTTTGAAATTTTGAAACATTCAAGTTTTTAAAGTTAACTCGTTAGTGAAGTGGATGACTTAGCAATCCTTATTAGTTGCTTTGTAGTGTCTAACCACCTTTAGATGCAACATAGTTACAGAGTAGATCTAATTATGGGACGTGTATACAAGTAATTCCCAGTAACGCTGACTGGACTACAGGAAATAGTTTCGTCAAAAGCTGCTGATCAAAATTATCGATGAGCCATTACATTATGATCCAATGAATAGCTGGGTGAAGACAAGTCAGTGGCGGGGGTATTATAGTGTGGGCAATGTTAACAGCAAGCACATTAGAATCCATAATTCCCACACAATAATTCATGGCGTCTCTGCACTATGTTAACAACGTTTACCCACACATGAGAACCATATTTCCGACAGGAGATGATGTTTACCAACAGGATAATGGACCACGTCATAGAACATTCCAGTGACTTCCAAGTCATGTCTTGGTCTCCAAATTTTATGCAGAAACAATGATTAAACGTTAGTTTCTAAATATAGATTAATCAGCATCACATGTCCTTTTGAATTTATGAATAGCGATCGATTCATTGGGTTTCTTCCGAGGAAGAAAGTATTTCATTGTTTTCAGCATTGCTTCGTTGCGATTCTTAAGTAATTGGATAACTTAATTACTAAGATTACTTGTTCAATTGATAGAAAACGCTTCTGCATTTGAATTAATATGATAAAAGTTATATAATAATAAATCCTCTAGACATTGTATGTATTAGTGATCTTGTTATTAAGTAACTATTATTACACTTCGGATGATTGCCTAATACTGTCTAGTGTGGCACATTAGCTAGTTATTAGTGATATCCTTTCTGGGCGTTTGAAGAATTGTTTAGTCAAATCGCTATCTGATTCAGTATCAGCGTCTGACTGGAACAACCAATCAGCCTTATCTCTACGCTTTTAGAAATTGTAGAATGCGCAATGTATGATTGGGTGTCTTGGGTACTTAATCAACTGTAGTCAGAAAGTTATTATTTGTTGTTACACTTCGAATAGTTGCTGAGTACTGTCAATTACATCACACGATTAGGTGCTAAGAACAATCTTGGCTGTTGGAGATCTACTGGATTTACAATCCTCATGAAGTTCTTACTGTAACATGATACGTGAATAATTCTAATTTCATTGCAGTTCCAGTTGCATAGAACAACGCTTAATGATAGAGTGTATGGGACTATGTTTTCGCCGCAGTCCACGTCCTCCTGGAAATACTTACCTTCCATATTCATTTGTCCTGCTGGAAGGAGTTGCGTCCTTTCCTGCTAAAACGAGAAAATTTTGAAACCACTTCAGTGATGCACGGCGAATGAGTTTTTTATCGCTAAAAGTTTTGTACAACATTTGTAAAATAACTTACCCTTGGGATTTTTTGACATTTTTGCGCTAGCTTAACTTGTTAGTGGTAGTACCGGAAATCCTACCAGAAGGACGAAAATGCCTCCATATACAGGTAAAGATGCGTCCTTTAGCTGGACTTTACGTTCAGAAAATACCTTTGTCATTAAAGACTCCTACCTTATGTCCTAACACATACTTATTTAATTTTTGTGTGGAGGTGTCTTGAGAACACCGAATATTTTTAGGCACTATTATGTATTGCTGTTAGTAGCAAATTGCCAACTCTTGCGTTATTATTTAAGGTAGGCATGAGTACCTTTACTCTCAAAGTAACCGAATTTTTGAGATGCTGAAAATTTTTCGATGGAATTTTAGATGAAATATGAGTCTGAGTCTGAAGGGGGTTGAAATTTATACAACACATCCATGAAAAGTACGTTATATGTGGGGTACTGCCATGTACCAATATAAACTACACACAAAGTAAGTAAAATAAATGCATAAAAATACAAAATATTAGAAAAGTGGGTAAGGCTACCTGATGGTTACAGTAATTCGATGTTTCAACCACGGTAGAGGCAAAAATCTAACTCAATATTTCACTAAACAAAAGTCATGCTTCTACAAACTTACTACAATGCTATTAAACTCAAAATTAATGGAAATGGCACATCGACTCAGTGTGATTTTGACACAAAATGTTTTTCAAAAAAAAAATCCTTTACTACAGCGGTTTATCTGACCCTAACACAGTAAGAAGTACAGTGGAGTCGCGATTATCCGAGTTACGGTTATCCGAGTCTCCGCATTATTCGAGGTACCTCTGCTTATCGTTGGTCACGACACGGTTGTTGTTGTGTTAACAGGACCGATTTTACAAGCAAAAGCTTTAGAGTTTTACAATCTTCTTAAAGATGGAGCAGGATAATTTACAGCAAGTGTTGGTAGGTTGAATCCTTGGGAGAAAGGGTATAGTGTGAGACAACTATGGATTTCTGGAGAAAACTCTCAGCTCGCAACGAAGGTGTAGTACCCTTTCAAGAAAAATTGCAAAAGCTTATTGAAGATGAATAGTTAAGTGTCCAACAATTGTATAATTGCGACCAAACCGGATTTAATTACAAGATGTTCCCAAGAAAACCACTTGGTTCTAAAGAAGAACGGTCTGTTCCAGGGTATAAGAAAAACGAAGACGGATTAATCGCTTTGTTTTGTTGCAATAAGTCTGGATACAATAAGCTTAAATTTTTGGTTGTGGGAAAGTCAAAACGGGCAAGAACTTTTAAAAATGTTAATGTTGGAAGTTTGCCTGTTCAATATACAAAACTAAAAACTGCTTGGATAGATTCTTATTTGTTCAAAAATGGAAACATTTGTTCCGAGCGTGAAAAAGTTTTCCGATGATCATAATCTTCCACATAAAGCTATCTTGATTTTAGATAATGCTCCATCTTCCAAAGTGAACTGATTTACGGCCGAATTCGTGCACTTTACCTACTATTTCACAACGTAATATCTCTTATTCAACCTCCTGTCCAGGGTGTACTAGAAAATTTGAAGCGTAGCTACCGACGATACCTTTGAAGGCATATTTTGCTCGACTTAGACAATAATCCAATCGTAACGTAAACTTAAGAAAAAGTAATATAAGAGACGTAATTTAGGGTTGGCATGTTGGAATAAGATTTCTACTAAACAAATGGAACTTGGCAGTGTACAACATGCAGCTAAAGAATCGCTTTTAGACCTTGCTAACAATCTCGATGTTTCAACAGCGTTAAATAAAAATGATGAACAGAATGGATGAACGATGATGATAACAATGAACTAAGTGATGGCGATATTGTAAGCTTTATTCGAACCCAAAAAGGTATTGAAGACGAATTTGAGAATGAAAATGACGACTGTACTGAAAATCTACAAAAAATATCTCATAGCGACCGATTTAACGCTATTAAAACCGACATTTTATATCTGGAACGACAAGAAGATACGAGTCCGAGGGATATTTTGGTACTACAGCGACTTCAAAACACTGCTGCCAAGAAATAATAAACACTTATGAGTCAAAAATCTATTACAGATTTCTTTAAATACGTTAATTCCTTGCAGAAGATTTATTATGTTCAATATGTTACACTGCCCAAAGTAAATATGTTATTAAATGTTTATTTACAGAAGGCTGATTAAGTTATATTATGTGACATTGTTTTTCAAGATTATACAATAAATTACTATTTACTTTGTGTCTAGTATTTCTGGATTTATTTACAATTAATTCATTTATGTTGTAAAGGAATAGTCCAGTTATAGAAATTGGAAAACACATTGTTCTCAATCAAACGGCAATTCGTATTATCCGAGGTACCGTCTGTCCACCTTAGCTCGGATAATACGGAATCTACTGTAGTTTCATTGAAAGTATTAAATCGATTTTAATGCATTCGGTAAGAATACATCTGTTCACGTTCACTTATTATATTAATTTGACAATACCATTCCGCGATTTAATAATTATTAAGTAATAGAGAAACTAGTACAGCAATAATTTATTACAAATATTCATATTAAATAATTATGCTAGAAGTGCATAACATATGTTATTATGCGGCAATTAATTATATGTCAGGAACTTACGTGTACATACTTAATCTTGCAAACAATCGTGACTGTTTAATAAATAGATTACAATATACTTACTTATTTAAGCACGTATTGAGTTTAACTATTCCATATTTCTATTTTCAGATAAGCTAGGATGGTGAGGAGTCGCACCCCATCGCAGGGTGGGGGTTCCCAAGGATTTGAAATGGAACGAAAGTATTCCGTTCCTTCAAATCCAGAATCGAGAGCTTTTTCTGGGACGGCAAGTGAAGATCTGCATGCTTGGTCAATATACAGGTATCTAGGAATATCATATTATCTGCGTTATCAGAGTTAAATTAGACCACGCGTTTTAAACTTGCAGACAAAATCTCAATTCCGATTTTACGGACAGTGCGTTAGGTTCGACCGATAAAAGCCCATTGCCGTATGGCAATTTCCAGCTTCGTGATACAACAGTGCAATCAATTTTGTCACATCCTCGGTATGGACCGAAGTAAGTATAATGATGATTTTCGAACAATCTCGTACTTGTAATTTAAACAAAAAATTATGCAATTCTTCATAAATTTCTTTCTCGGCATTGCTGTTGTAATAAACCTATATTTTTTAAGAATTTCTCCTCGTTTATGTTTGCAAACAAGTTAAGCAACAAATAATGACATACAGCGAAAATAAAACGATGTCTACAACCGTACTACGTAGAAATAACATTTTTTCAACTCCTAATCGTTTTATTTTAATTTGTTTTATACGATGCGCGGTTTATGACACATTTTTCACAACCTCGTAACTTCATTAAATTTTTTTTGCCGGTAAAGCAATTAATATTCGTAGATTGGCGAAGTACTATAGCTCATAAATCATGTATATTGTTGGCAGACCTTATCATACAACCAGATTAATTGGTAAACAAATTAAGAATTCAAGCAAGAAGTATTCTTTTTGTATCCGTATATAGTAAATCAGAGCTTTTATACGTAGTTGTTTCTCTTCGTGGCCTTTAAAATTGAAAGGTTAACTAGGTAAATACGTGTCCTAACATAGCTGTTAAATATTAATCACACAACTGTTTTGTTTTTACGTATGATAATTGTGTGTTTTTGTGTTGGAAAATGGCTCACGCTGGCGGAATTATCGACAAGTTTTGTTTTTATAAAGTAAGCGTCCTGGCGATTAATGCGTGACCTTAACGTTCTGGATTTTAGTATTTGCAAAAAGTAATTTGTTCTTCTACAGTAAGCACTATGTTTCACCTTTATTTCTCTATAACGTCAGTGCACGTTTTAATTTGTTAGTTTTGCTGGAAGTATGCAATTTTTTCTGACAATTTTTATTTACATTTTCTCCAGAACTATTTGAACATGAAGTGCGTTGTTGTTGAAGACCACCTTGTAACGAAATGAATAACTATATTGCTGCTGAGCGCTTAATTAGAAATGATTATGTGAGGTTATATTTCCCAACACCATTTCGTTTTCTGGGAACGTTAAATGAACTTTTAAGACAATTTGCTTGAAACTAAGGACACTATTAGCATACCTTAAGCAGGAGCTACCAATCTGGGCATTACTTTTCAAATTTACAAGATCCCCTATTGGTCATTGTGTAAATTAAATAGAAAATTTTTGGATTCAATTTTCGACCAATCAAAATTAATCCTTTTATGTCCTCCAATCAACATTTGATTATACTGATAACTACCCCGGAATGTTATCACTAGTGATAACACCATGATAACACGTGGATAACACCCTGGCTGTCACCTGACTTTAAATGTCATATCACTGCTTATGTAAAACTTGTGACAGTTTCAAATTTAATTTTCGAAATGTCACGATTTGGAGAACTAAATAGTGAAAATATAGATAAATTGGAAACAAATTCAGCAACTTCTGCACGCTCATTTAGTTTCTCAAATTGTACTTTCAATAATTGTTCTTTTAATAAATAAATGTTAACGTTAATTTAAAAAGCCAAAAATTTTCTGACCAAATATCCCACGGACAGAGATAAATCCTCATAATTTTATTAGTTTCCTCTAGCACGTTTCTTTAGGTATCATCCCTCCGCCTACGGCGTCGGGATGTTCCCAAACAACGTGCTCTCAGAAACTAATAAAATTATTTCGTGATTATCACTGTCCTAGGGATATTACTACTGATAATGAACTTTGAAGCAAAAAATTTGGCACTAGCAATCAGTGTCCATACAAAAAAACTAATGGGCAATAAAGTATAGGTCTAACTCAGCCCACAGTACTTCTATAGGGTCCAAACCCGGACTCTGTGGTCGCCAGGGCATGATTTGCAAGACGTTTGGACGTATTTGTCTATAATTTTCTTTGTGCCTAATACCATCAATTCTTACAAGATCTCCGGTTCCTGCACTGCTGAAACAACGGCAAATCACCACAGAATAAACACCGTATTTAACTATGAGAACGACATAATCTCATTTTTTCCGCTATCGTGCCTTACAAACACTTCTTTTTCTGTCCAAAAACTTCGAATTTGGTAAAGTCGGTCCAAAGAATATTTTGCCAATCTTTTGCCGTTCAACTTCTAGATTCTTTAGCCCGTTGCAGACGTTCTGCTGATTTCCTCGACGTAACAGTGGATTTTTTACCAAACGTAACCGCAAAGGTCGGCGTCTCTTAAATGACGTTTGGTAGTCGTTAGAGAAATCGGTTGCTCGCGCGCCTTTTCGATTTTTGCTGCAATATTGGGCACAGTCATCGTCGGATTTGTGTGCTTACCACTTTAAGGCGTCAATCATACGCAGATGTCTTCACTTTTGATCGACTAGGTCAATTACGATCTTCTAAAGTACCGGTGTTTTGGTACTGACGAATAGTCTAGTGTATACTTGATTTGCTCATTAGTAATTGTTCCGCAATTACACATACAGAATATCTTTCTACATATAATATCAGAATAGCGGCTTTACTTTCGGCATTTTTTAAATAATATGTTTACAAGCACACTAACGGAACGCCCGTATCGTCAATGGTTGATTAACAAATTGATTAACAGTATATGACAAAAACTTCTTCCTAATATATTAGTAAACACACAAGTAAAAGTTTACAGCCCCCTTTATTGTAAACCTGCTAAACTGCCATTCATTAAATATCGTTTGTCAATAATATTATTATATGCTACATATATATAAATTGAAATTTGCTTCTATTCCATTTATTATAATAAGGATTTTCACCTTAAACACTTAAACATTCTTTGAAATTTGTAGTATCATCTTTTAAAATAGTAGGTACTTGCAGTATTAGATCGCGAAAACATTCAAATTTTTATCATTTACTAGCTGTCCGAACATTAATGGCCGGTAGTGTACACCAGAGATATTTGTTGTATTCTTGTCTCTAAAGGAAGTGGATGCTTGCTCTGTGAATGAAGAAATTGTGGTACATATGAGAAAGCTGGTTATAATCACCTTCAAACTGCCGTTCATTGTAGCCTCAGTTCACAAAATGTAATATGGCGACGGTTTATATGGTTACTTGTATGAAAACATTTGATGTTACCAAAAAAATTAGAGATTATTGCCAAAAAAAAGCTTCAATGCAATTTGTAATGATGCGTAAACTTACTCTTGTTAGTGTAACACTAGTGTACGGCAGTTATAGGAAAAGAAATAACAAGCCCATTAAAACTTCAGAAAATCTTGAAAGCTCCGTCGGTCATATATTCTTCAAAAACCTTCTGAAGTCAAATTCCTTAAAGGTATTTTTTGGAAGAGCTACACTTTTGGAGACAATGTTGCTCGTTAAATTACAAAATAAAAGTTTATCAGAGTCAAAGAAGTTATGCTCCAACACCTGACTGGTTCTTCTTCGAAAGGTCGAAGTAGTTCATAAAAATTGACTGGTAATTTGTTGTCTTTGAATCTATACATTCTGACATGTGTTACATGAACCAACTGTTCTGCTACAAATTGGGTATAAACTTTGAACATAACATGCACCAACATTCATATTGTTCAAGGCAAGTGTCAGTTGCTGCTAAAAGTAAAAAAAATGAAATGTTTCTAACTGACATTTACCAGAAGTGCAAGAGTTAGAAATTACTTCTAACTTGAAAGAAGAGTAGTTGTTACATCATGTTACAAGAAATTTAAACAGTGGGACCAATCTTATCTTGTTGAATGATCAAGAGTACCAGACGTTCAAAGGTATTGATTACAGAAAAAGATTTTTTTTACTATTACACTGTATTGCATAGGAACTTTGTTTATCTCGTAGTTCGTAGGTTTAGTTGCATTAGCCATAACCGAAAGTAATAGACCTACAAGTGAATGGTTCGAGAAAAGATACACTCAAAAATAGCAAAATAGTACCACATAATTGCTCAGTACATACATATGTATCTGCAGGTACTCAAAAATAGCAAAATAGTACCACATAATTGCTCAGTACATACATATGTACCTGCAGATACATATTTGAACCAGATTTGAACCTTATAGAAGATTTGTGAGGCAGGGATTTTGTGTTGATCAAATCATTTCACATAGTGAATACGTTTGTTTTTTTTGACAAATAACTACACTACACAAGTAACCACAACTCTGCTGCCAGGCCTCTTCTTCCATCTGATAGATTCTGCGAATACGATTTTCCGCTGGACCAAGCTTGCACAGATCTTTGTCGAGTCTACACTGTCCTCTTAGTAGACGTATTAACTTGACAATTCTCCTGCCTATGTTCAGAAGGTCTTCTTTGAATTTGGACATATATTCCTCAATGAATTTATTAGCCTGTCTCTGTTGCGGAGAACTTTTCCACAATTCTGGAGCTTTCCCCAAGGATTATTTGCCAATGGTTTACACTACTTTTCTCTTCGTGATTTCACGCAATGGTATTGGTCCCTTGAGTGCCCCTCTTACCGTCAATACCAATACCTATGCGCTTATCTCCTATCCGTTGCCTCAGTACTTCTCAGTGATCGTTTCTGCCTAAAAAACTTCAGGTTACTTTCATAGACTTGCACCGATTTCATTTCTTGCTTTAAGCTCGAGTATTCCGGCTCCTACACCTTGCTCGTCCAGTCTTGGAGGCGTCTGTATTCCAGTGCGGCGTGGCTTTGACGGGACACTCAACTTGTGATGTATAGGTACTCCCCTATATTTGCGTAATGGATGCTTGATTCTGTGTCAGCCTGTATGTAGAAGACCATGCTTGTAGTGGTGACAGGTGCAGTTAGTTTTAACAAACTGTATTACACAAGATGTTAAATCTTTGAAAAGCGTTAGCATTTTCGAGCTTCCTGATCCTTTAAAACAGTTAAAATCACTATGTATCAATACATTGCTAACTTATTCTTCGAACATTCTTTCGCGAAACACCGCTACACATTAGCTTCTTATTTGCGTTATCAGTTACAAAACTTTAAGAGACTAGCCAACCTTTCATTGTATCAATTAAGTAAATAATTCCGTCGTTAAGATTCGATAAGAGATTGCTTATACCGCACCCTAGGAAGCTACTATTAGACCACCACCTTGTATGAACACACGACGCACCTTAGATGTGAAGATCTAAATTGTGGCTAAGATCATGTAAGCACACATACATGCAGACCATACTTGTCCAATACGACTAATCCATTTCGGACTCTGAAAAGACTATGCCTTAGCAAAAGATGAATGTCTTAGCATAAGTGGACTTCATCTGGTAATAGAGAAAGAAATCTGGCAAAAATGCCAATGATCACAATTAATAAAGCACTAGCTGTGGATGATGATGACGAGCGAATCGTTGCTTATTTAGAATCAATTAGAATTTCATCAGAAGAGTCTTTCGTTGTAAATCACCTATAAGAGCTGAAAATAATTAAAGAATAACCGTAAGTCTTTTCCTTATCTAGAACAAGTGATGTCCTTTAAGAATATCTGTCGCTGTCATAGATAGAGTTATGTACA
This sequence comes from Popillia japonica, assembly GCA_004785975.1. Taxonomy (NCBI): domain Eukaryota; kingdom Metazoa; phylum Arthropoda; class Insecta; order Coleoptera; family Scarabaeidae; genus Popillia; species Popillia japonica. The sequence continues at coordinate 10,702 of SMLS01061713.1, forward strand.
AACCTAATCGCAAAACGTTAGTTTTACGTAAAGCAGCAATTTATTCTTATTGAAAATCGACACTGTTAACATATGTAGTTAAAACATTATGTGAATTTTTTTAACATATACCGTTAGTTTTTTATTAATTCCATCTTCCTTTATTATACAGGAAAGCATCTTATTTTGCAGCAATATAAACACGTTAATTAATTGAAAACTATACTCTTACTTCCTGTTTTATCTAAAATATGTTGTCGTTGTGTTGATAGATCCGCTTTGGGTTCGAACATGTATACTTACTTGAAATTCGGTTTACCGAGAGTATTTCCGCCCAACCACAACGGTTCCCATCGATCAGGAACGCCGCAGCATTTCAGGAACAACACCGCGCAACGGTCAACGAATATTAGGTAGGTATTAATCGACAATATCCGGATCTCATTGACCGAAGATCTATTTTACTCAATATAACGAAAGCTATTGAACGTTAAATATATGTATGCGAGTTGTTTATCTCTGTATCGTCATTGTTGATGTCCCGACAGGGCGTCTAAAACAGGAAGCCGTGGCCCTAGGGATGGCAGTTCCGGTTACGATAGTTCGGATAACGAGACGACCAATTATAAGAATAGCCGGAAGTATAGATCGGATCCAGATTTTCGAATGCAGAATATACATGCATCTTACCAGTCTCCTGTACCGCAAAAAGTAAGTAGCATAGAGATTTAGGAATATTTATAGGTACGCATTTTTCATGATATAGAAAATAGTTTGCTAAAATTTTACGTAAAACCAATTCTATAGCAGCCACAAGGCAAATACAACAAACTGACCTATCTTTCCTGCGTTCAATATGCTTCCATATATTTCTTATTTTTATTATTTGGCTCAACAGTACAACAAGGAATAAGGCGGCATTTCAATCCCAGGTTTAGTAATTTCAGCAGTAATTCATGTTTCTCAACAATTGATTCTTTTTTATCTGTAGTGCAGGCAGCTGCAGTGTTTTCCAATGTGTATTGCTTGCCAGAGTTTTACAACTCACCGCCCGAAGGACAATTGGGAAAACATGAGGATTAAAACCACCTATGATGCACTGACTGTATACTGCAGTTGTAAGATGTCAATATTACAAAACTCGCAAAGGTTCAGAGGTTAGCCTTGGCCTGTGTATTACTGGTGCCTCAAAAAGCACGCGAACAGTTCCTATGGAGACTATGCTATGCTAACCTACTATGCTAACCTACCTGTCCCATTTGGACATTTACATAGAATAGGGTGCAAGAATAAGGGCACATAGAGTGAAATATGGTGGAAACTGGAGAGCCCAGAATATTTCGGGATATGCCAGAATAACCACTAAGATTACAAACCTTATCTTGGAAATGAGTTGTGATACAATGATTCCCAAATTTTCCTTCGATAAACCCTTCAAAGTTGTCCTAGATTGGGATGAATGGAAAAAAAACAGAAACCTGGATTTGGCACCCAAATTTGGTACACAGACGGGTCAAAGAACGGCAGGTTCTGGGGCAGGTATATATAGTGAAATCTTGAATCATGAAGAATATATGATATTAGGGCAATATACCACCGTGCAGCAAACGGAAATACTAGCAATACAGATATGTGCCCGAAGGGCATTTGAAAAACAACCAAAAGATCAACTCATATCCTATCAGAGAGTCAGGCGGCCGTGAAACTGCTAGCAGCTTATCAGATAACCTCAAATCTAGCTTGGGACTGCCAAAAAAACCTAAAGACTTTGCCAAAACACAGCAAAGTTACTTTAGTGTGGATGCCGGGGCATAAGGGTCCACCAGGCCATGATGTAGCAAATAAGCTGGTAAGAAGAGGCTCTGCAACTCAATTCACTGGACCGGAACCGGGTCTGGCAATAACTAAGACTGCAATACGTGGTGCAGTAGCTGAGTGGATTACAAAAGCAGACCAAGTACACTAGAACAACGTTGAAACGTAGCAAACGAATGATGGGGCAGCCATCCCACCGGATGTGCTGGCTCGTAACCGAGTACAGCTTAGAACAGTGACGAATCTGCTAACAGGATACCGCTGTCTGCGGAAATATCTACAAAGCATTGGAATCTTTAAAGACGAACCTATCTGCAGGTTATGCAATGAGGAGGAGGAAGCAGCTTACCATATTGCATTTCAATGTGCTGCATTGGTACAACGAAGACTGTCATTTTTTGAATGATCTAACCAACCAACAGGTCTACTGGAAAGCTATACCTACTAAAGGGGACTAATCTATTTATATGAAGAAATTCATTAAGCACGGAGTAATACAATAGGTGATAGGCCCGGTGTTAAAGGGATGATGCAAAACCTGATCCGTATCCAGTGTTAAAATCAAACCAAATCAAATCCAAGATGTCATATTCTGATTATGATATAGTTTCTTCGATCAGTACCTATAGGACATGTTTGAGAGATCTTTTGCATCGTTAACTATGACTTCCGTTTATCTTCCTGGCAATTTGTGGATTCCATTGAAAAAAATTGTTTGCCTTCTGCTGCGGTCCATTCTTCGAACTATTTTTTGATCTCTTCGTGGTTTCTGAACTGCTGCTTTTAAAAAGCGCTTTGGATTGATTGGAGCAAGTAGTAATCTGATGAAGCACAATCGCCTGGACAAATTTTTGCATTTAGGGTTATCGTCATGAATCCATTTTGCCTCGCCAGTCACAGTCCTCCAAAAAATGCCATCTTCGGTATCTTGTAGACAAAGAATTGGGAACCATCAATCGATTTTCAACGCTGGCTTCAGTTAGTTCATGTAGTACCCATTTTTCTTTTTTCTGGAATCATTTTCATAGCATATACTTAGACGTTTGATTATGGCTGCGTAAATGAAATTTAGCTGTTCTGCAAGATCTTTTTCTGTTTGATTGGAGCTTTCGTAATAATAATAATAATTTCTTCTTCTTTTTAGTAGACGAGAACGTTCTTTAGCACTGACTTCACCACTTTTGAATCGTTTAAACCAGTTGTTGTAAGTCTGTTATGTCTTTCACATATAATTTTGTAGCCACATCCCGGAGTTCCACTGGCAGCTCTTCAACAAGGTGGCTTTAGTAATAGCAGCTCAAATTGGAATAGAAATAAAAGTATATCAGAAGCCAATCTCTTATCTTCCGAATATACAAGATCTTACCAGAATATGTCGTCCCATCCTAGAGATCCCAGAAGAAATAGTGTAGCTGAATTTGGGCACCACGATGTAGTAGATCATCATAGGTATAAAAAGATATTATTTAGTATAACATTGTATTCAATGTAAACAATTTTAGTCACATGATGAGGCCTGTATCCAAAGCAGAGAGCCATTTATCTTTGGCAACATCTAGAAGAGGTCCCTCAGTCATCCGAGGCGATTATTTAAGTGCAGATGAAGATGTTCCTACAGCTTTTATGTATCCACATCTGCAAGTAGGAAATTGAATTCTCTAAAGATTCTTGCCACTATAACGATATGTTCAATTCTTAGGTATGCGGATTGGGTATTTTACCACAATCTTCATCGATGTGCAGAAAGAAGCAGCACCTTCTTCTAAATGATATTTCTTTCGAAGTGCGGGGTGGCGAACTCCTGGCGATTATGGCAACGTCAGAAGATGAAGGTACTGGCATTTTGGATGTAATAGCTGGGAAAACGCGGCCTTTAGTTGGAGATATAGTTTTAAACGGACAACATGACGTGCGACAACATTCTTTGCGGAACAGGGTTGCTTATGTGCAATGTGATTCGCATCTTTGTAAGGATATGACAGTCTTGCAAACGATGAGGTTCCATTATGATTTGAAAAAGCCGACTCCGAAGTTAGAGCATTTGAAAATTGACGCAATGGATAGGGTAATTTTTTAATTAGTCACCAATCCTTTTCCGTAATGGAAACTGTTATAACTTTAATTGCAGATAAACGTATTGATAGAAGATTTGGGCTTGGAGCAAGTGCGAGACACGAAGGTTTCTAACATGACCATTTCAGAAAGGAGAAGACTGAACGTAGCTTGTCATCTTTTGCTTGACACTGATATCGTTGTCTTAGATCAACCGACAAGAGGTATGGACATTTTTGACACCTTCTTTTTGGTAGAGTATCTAAGACAATGGGCCAGTGGAGGCGCTGCAAATGCTTTAGGTATAGATGCTGTTTAATGTGTATATCTTACTCAGAAAATATTAACATTCCTTTCGTATACAGGTAGAATAGTTATCCTAACATTGCATCCGCCGACATACGAAATTTTTACTATGATTTCGAGAATTTTGCTCATCTCCGCCGGCAGGACAATGTACAGTGGTAGACGACGTGATATGCTTCAATATTTTGCCATGGTCGATTATCCTTGTCCATCCTTTAAAAACCCTTCAGATTATTACTGTAAGTTTTGTATCTAAAAAGTGTTTACTTCAAATTTTTGTGCTTATTCTTTTTAGTGGATTTGGTTACATTAGACGATTTATCAGCGGAAGCAATGTTAGAATCTTCCCAACGAATAGAACAATTAGCTGAAGTCTTTAGGCAAAAACGGGAACCACTCAGTGATCCAGGTCTACCAACTTCTCTTCCACTACAAATTAGAAAAACCAATTGTATTGCACAATCTTTTGCATTATTCACGTAAGCTTTACTATTATATTTATTAGATTTCCATCATAAAATCCATTTTCTGTACAGGAAAGCCATGATCTATACGCAGCCTAAGACATTTTTGAACTGGCTTAGTTTGATAATATTATCTGTTAGTCTATCGCTGATTATGGGTGCTCTTTTCTGGGATATTCCGACGTCGGATCCTCAATTAAATCTGAACGATAGGTTAGGATACCATTACTCAACTATGTGTATAGTCATTTGGCCAATCTTGTTAATATTAACGTTAATGGAAGTTAGAAGAAATAGGAAAACTGTTGAGAGAGATATTAGTGATGATTTGTATGGAAGATTCACTTATATAATAACTAAGGTTTGTTTTAACAATTAAGAGGATAGAAACATTTATTAATTGGACTTCTAATTCTTAGACAATTGTAAATATATTTCCGTCACTTTTTGTATGGTTGATTTATCTGGTGCCAAGTTATTCTATGACTGGTCTGTACATGCAGAGTACCGGTAATTATAAAGGATTTTATATTTACTTAGGTAAGTATTCTAGATTTGAGTAAATATGTAGAAAATTTGTGAATTACTCGTATTGCTGTATAATATAACAAGCAACGAAAACAATGTCACGGGTTCTGCAGAACGTCTTAAATATGTCCTTAGGTGAAATGCTCAGCCTTAGTCATTAGGACATCATCATCAACACTCTATAGTTTCACAATGTTTGACAAAATCTTTTGTGATATCATCAACGAATCTACCTATTTAGTTTTCAATTTGCGTAAATTGCATTTAACGACAGCTGCAGTACTTATTAACTAACTTCAATTTAAATTGTGTATTGGTTGCAGACGTTACATGACCAACTACTGTCGTGATAGACACGTTTAGTGTTCGATGGTGTGTTCATGTTTCTAACGAGGTTTCAGCAAAGTCCGTAAAATGAGGCTTTCTGGATGTAATTTCATAATTACCTTTTCAAAGAAATCTTTATCTTTATTGACAAAAAACCGGGACAAATAATTTTCATATGCCTCTCTTGAAGCCAGTTTTACATCCACAAGAGAATTTTTCTAGCAATCTGAATCAATGATAATAGCTGGGAGGGTGCATGAAAACCTGTCAACCAACCTCACGAAGCTTCTGACGCACCTTCCTATTGGCTGATTCCAGCCCATTCTGATCAATTGCCTGATTCAAACGGTTCAATTGCTGTCAATGTAAGTACTTCGGAATTTAGTCTTTGGCTAGGTTGGAGAAACTCATAATGTAGGATTGCCTTATAGTCCCATCAAACACACAGTAAAATCTTCCTGGTCTTCAAACCAGAGTAGGTATTGGTACGGTTTGGACACCCCCCATCACTCCTATCTTTGGTAAGTGTAGGCGACCGATCCAAATGACTTTTACGAATATGGTGTTGGATTTGAATTAGCTGTTATGATTGAACTGCTACCTGTTATGATTGAACTGCTACCTATTATGATTGAACTGCTACCTATTATGATTGAACTGCTACCTGATATGATTGAACGGCTATATCTGTTGTATTTGATCAGCGTCTTGTTACTATCAATCATAACAGGTAGCAGTTCAATAATAACAGGAAGCGGTTGCGATTTAATAGAAATTCACAGAGGAAATGCGAACTAGCAGATTTTTTTGCGTCAGTTCACGTGAGGGCCTAAACATCGAGCTTCTTGGTGTACCCAGCCTTCCACGAATGCTCCAAAACGCTTGTATGAATAATATTTAAGTCCTTAACAAGCTGTACGCTGCTCATATATCGCTCTTGATTCACTTTTTCAATGATTTCCTCGAGGTCCAAAGTTTTGTGGGTTCTACAACTTCCACCACATTTCAGTCTAGGTGCCTCCATTCTTGCCTCCGCACTTAAGTAAGTATCCAATTGGGGCAGCCATTAGCGTGCTTTTACCGGCACCAGGAATACATACACTTGGATTTTTATTATTGTATGGGAGATAGAGAACTATTACGAACGAAACATGTATTGTACTTTTTTTTTGTTTCAGGTGTAATGCTACTATATTTAAGTTGTGTACAAATATTTATTATCGCTTTTATATATTTGATACCATTATCTAATACGGCGACTTTTCTGGCATCCATTATCTTAATGACGTTCTTTCTCGTGAATGGATACGTAATACATTTTAAGGATATCGCGTTTTACATAAAATGGTTGGAATATTTAAGTCCGAACGTGTGGTTGTTTTCATACTTACTCAATAGGGAATTATCACTGGAGGCTGTAACTAGCAGTTTACCTATGACGCTATGTAAAAGTAAACAGGTATTATCGCATTCTCTATTGATTAAATATTTAATACAAAATTAAACTTTACTAATAGATACAACGACAAGACATAATCGTTCAAGCTTCATGCCCACCTCCTAATGGAACGCAAGTTCTAGTGAATTACGGACTTTACTATCAGAACCTGCAGTTCTACGATTATGGAAACGTTCCCATAGCAATGGTGGTCTTCTATGCTGCATGCTTGATTGTGGGATGTTTCGCATTTATTGTAAATTGCAGAAATAATTCGCACAGGAATAAAAGACACTGCGACTCCAACAAACCTTAGGGATATAAAGCGTGTTCTTACATATATTTACGACGAGTGCATCAGATGAGACTATAATCCTGTTACTAGTATAAAATTATTTATTTAAACGAAAAATTGTGGAAAAATACGTTGTATGAATTAAAAGAACTGTTTCGTTCGTGCCGATATGTTTTTAAATTAATAATAAATACGTTTTCTTTTCTGCTTTTGTACAAGATGAGGTGATTAATTATAATATAGTACTTTAAGGACAAAGTGAAACAACGAGATCAAATAAAAACTTTCTTTTTATTGTAAATAAAGATATTTATGTATAATACATTTTGATTTCATACACATAAGTTTTCTTTTCGGATACATAATTTATACATAACTTACTAGGAATTTTTTCCCTCTTTCAACGCGAAACTATACACAATTATCGATGGTGTACAAAAATTAATGTTATATAAGATGTATATATGTATGTTCAAGTATGCATATCACAACTATATGTAATGTACGAAAAAAGAAGTGACAAGAATAATTAAAAAAGAAAGTGAAAACAGAATTATAAAATATTCAGTCAATAAGTTAATAATACGTAATTTGTAATAGTAATAAAAAAGATGAGATATCGAAAGACGTGTTCTGTTATTATATTACAATTTTATTATTAGAAAGTACGTCCCATTACGATTTTTCCTTTGATGGCTTCGTGCGTATTTTCTACGAAACCTAACTTGCCGTAGAATGCGTGTGTGTAGCTATCGTTAACGTTCATCACTACGTGTACACCAAACGAACCTGAAAAGAAGTTGTGATCATGTTTCGTATTTCTAAAACTCTACTGGATTATCCGTTCGTTCTCGTGACTATTATTATTGCTATTTTAATTATCTATGGTGAGTGCAACTGTACTGACTACTGCGACTATCGAGCTTGTATTACACGATATACAGCTGCGGCCATATGTTATAGGCACCCTAATAAGATGGACATATTCGAATGTCTATTACTTTCTAAGAAAATTGTATTGAGAATTTGTGTATTACCTCTTAATATAAGAGGTTAAATTGTTTTTACCAAAAAATCTTTACTTATACAGGGTGAATACAGGGTGTAATTGGCATATTTGAACTATACAGGGTGTCTGCGATATACAAAGCATGCTTTTAAGGGACGAGAGCTACAACGATTTAGCAACAAAAACATATAATACACCTTGGGTCTATCTGTAAGCGTAAACGAGAAAAAAAAATATTTCTCATGTCACAAACTTCGACGCATACTGTACACCGGCAGCCGATCAGTGCAGGTTTTACCCGACGATTACAGGCGTGTGTTCTTGAAAATGGGCCTCAAAAAAGTTCTTTTTAGGACCACCAATTTATCACAAATAAAAGAAAAGAACTCAATTTTGTAGTAGCCTTTACGAAATAGCTTAAAGCGCCATAACATAATTGCAGTAATTACATTGTTTTCATTCAATGCGACTTTCCCGCAACTTAAATGTTCATTGACCGATCGGAGGCTGCTATTAAATATGCCCTTTTCACTCTAACTTCAACATAACATCGATTTTATTGTCATAACATTATAAAAAAAATCGCAAAGGTACCTTTATTTTAAATCGTATGGCCATTGACTTCGTACGATACAATAGTCTAATGTAGTTCAAGGTCGTATAAACAGATGATGCTTGGCTTGCATGTGCTTCTATTGAATACGTGTACAGTATGATGTAAGAGAAATGACACCACGCTTCAATTTCAAAGTATTAAATAATTCGTTTTCATCGTAGTTTTCAGTTATTTTCAACCCTAAATATTTGATATGGTTTTTTGGTTATTTAAGAAGCAATATGGATGAGTTCTCTTGTACAGTTTGACCAAATAAGGTTTTTTAGAAATATTTCTTTTTCTCGTTTACGCCTACAGATAGACCCAAGGTGTATTATATGTTTTTGTTTCTAAATCGTTGTAGCTATCATCAATTCAATATTGTGAAGTACATCGATATGTTGCAACAAGTATTAGCACCGTCACTGGTACAAGTTTATGATACTATAGACGACGGATTATAATTTCAAGAAAACATCGCCCTTTGTTACATAACTCGCTAGATTTTTAGGGAGGTCGCGCACAAAGATCTCTTGCCCATTGAAAAGTTGTGTCATATTCTATTAAGGAAACGATCCGACAACACAAGTAGACGTAAAAACTGACATCAAAAAACTAATGCTGTTATGTTCCCCAAAGACTCTGTATTCCTATCTCTATTTATCAAAGATTTTAGTGGAAAAATACTACTAAACCTTTACTAGACATAATTTTTTAAAGTTAGATTCGGCTACTCACCGTTTGCTCGTAAAGCTGCCAACAAACATGTAACTAATCGTTTACTGACGGACTGGTCTAAGACGGAGGGTAATAAGCTGCAGATCATACTCGACGGATGTGTCGGACTGCTGACATACACCTCATCCTTAAACGTATGAAAATATTCGATGCTCTCTTTCGCATATTTCGATATATCTTTTCGATTTTCGTCCATAGGGTATTTAACGCACATTTCAGGAATCCAGGCCAGATCCTGCTTTACCCTGAATTTCTTGTAATCGGGTGAAGCGCATGCGTACCCGACAATACCGCTACCGTCCTCAACAACCATACAAAATTCAGGATGCAGCACCAAGTAAGCTCCTACGATTCGATCGGCTTGCAGATCTTTCAGATCATCGGGATATGGAAGACAATCTTCTAGACCGTCCTTGCAGGTTCGATTGCAAACGTCATATACTTGAGCTTCGTCCGATGGCAGATATGGACGGATTGTGTACACTCTACAGGTGGGAATGTCTGGTGCTTTATAAACGAAGAGATCATTTCCCGAATCGACTGGGATTAGTCGCTGTAAAATGGATAAGTTTAAAATTGGTAAAGTTTTAGGTTATGCAATTTCAGACCTGTAAATCTGCCGTAAGGCCTCCGCGGAAAACCCAAGGCTCCTGTTCACCACTCATGAAAGTTTCCTTCCATCCTTTCGAGAACCCTGAAGAAATAATAAAAACTTTAGTTGCAGAAGCAAACCTACCAACGCAATCGCCGCTAACGCCAAAATTACGCCAAAATCACATTTTACGCTTGCCTTCTCTAATTGCGGGTTATTATACATACTTACGTTGGACCATACATACAACTAAAAGAAAATAAATCGTAGTGTTAGTAATCTACGCTTAAGCATTGTGGAGATTTTACGCATGCTAATTGGAAAATTTTAAACGTGTTGCTATCTAATGAGATTTCGAATAAAATAATTTGTCACAAACTATACGCAAAAGCACGCCTTAAAACTATATCTGTCCTGGATGCGTACATGTATAAGTCCCCTGGGTGTACGAGGGCATTGATGAAGGGAATTGGCCGCCAGCTTTAGAAAATAAACATTTATAATTAATAAAGGGTTTTAGAAATGTACATATCAAGTTAATGAATACATACTTGATCAACAATAAAAATGAAACGAAACATTTTCACAAAGTGTACATTTACACTAAAAATATATATAAGTAGCTGCATTTTATATTGTAGTACATAAAGAAATGAGAATTACTTGGGCAGGTAAAGATTTTAAGTTAAACGAATATGGTAGTTGCAAGAGTAAAGTTATCATTATAACACGTGCCTTTCACAATTGCTGTTAGCCAAAAAAACAAAAAAAAATAAATTCTATGGAGCAGATTAAGTGGCCGATTTTTCAGGAACAGATATATTGCATATTATCTTGCTGATTATAATGAAAGATGAAATAGCTTAAATACATGAAACGCTGTGATCAGGTTTGCAAAACAATAGTGAATACTTAACCCAACTATATTTTCTGATATAATTGAACAAATTTTATATTTGGATAAGTTTCTAGGATGAGAATTGTCCACGAAACTATTCTACTTGAGTTTATGTTTCATTTTTATTGTTAAGCAATAAAACAACGTTCCAATAACTTTCTCTGTTGTTCACTATAATTTTATTTATTGTATCAAGTACTATATTGATAAAAAATCGATCTGTTTTTAGAGTATAAACTTCCTGTTATCACGTTAATATGCAGAGGTTTTTTTTCTCTGGCGAGTAGCATAAAGGAAGGATTGTTGGGATTAAGGTGTAAAGAGTGTTTATTGGAAATATATGCAAGTTGCTTCAAGTCATTGTTGACAAGAGAAACAGAATATGGAAAATCATTGATTTTAAAAGAAAAATACAATAGAATATCACTCATATACATATGAAAGCTGTATAAATCAAAAATAAGAGTGGACTCAATATTGTACCCTGCGGGACACCTGAATTCTGATATGATAATTGTAATTGAAAACCATCGAGCACAACAAGTTGAGATCCAAAACCAAGTGTTTGCAAAAGTTTCAAAATCAGTGATGACAAACCAGATTGCGTAACAGGAAGAAAGTTCGACACATTTATATAAGTTCTTAATTGGACATCAACTACTTCCCCCAAGAGCTTTAAATTGTTGGTTTAATATCTGTCTGGTCTCTGGCAGGCTTTGCCTTAACGTACTTTGAGATTGCATAATCTGAATTTTATATAGATGGTGCTGAAGATGGTTAAGCAAATTTCTCCTCATAATGCTATAGGTTAAATCAACAGTTAAAAGGCCAAAAAAATATTGACGGATCTTCTTTTAATGGTGTGTGGCGTGAATATGACTTAACATGCTCATACAGTGGTGTTGCCAAATTGTTCCGCTTTATTTGTTTATCTTGTAAAAACAATTAAGTAACGAAAACTTTAGCAACAACAAAACAGTTATTGGAACATTGATACAAGAAAATATGTCTAGCAATATATAAAAATATATCTTACCAAGATAGCATTATGAATAATATATAAAAAAACTGGCAATGCTGATCAGAAAACGTCATAATACTGACGAACAAATCTATTACTTTACCTTCATTTTTATACATTCTACACCCTAGCGTGACATTTTGATTTTACGCATTTTGCAAAATTCCTGGAAACAACCTGCAAAAAAGCTAAGAGAGGGAAGAAAAATAGAAGGTAATATCAATGCAGCACCTACGAAAAACTTCTAACCATGTATGATTTGATAACTGAAAGAAATTTGTTAAAAATCAAAAAAATATACAAAAGTATACGCAAACCGCTTCGGTAAAGTAATAGATTTAAAGTCTCATTAAGACTTTTCGAGTTAGGATGATTTTCCTTCAACAATGCAGTTTTTTATTCGTGGAGGTACGCACCTAACCACTTTATGTACGAATTCAGCAACGATATCACCCCTCTAATATCCCATACATATGAATAGAGGTCGTAGAGTAGTTCTCGATTGTTACAAGTTGTAAGGTGTTGGAATAGTCTGTTAACAGCTTCCGTCATTTCGTTCATTTTTTCTGCTCGTAGGAACCATTCCTGTACCTGTAAAAAACGTAGTGAGTCTAGAAAGTTTAATTTAAGCTAAAATCTACCTCTGGATTAGATTTATCTTGATTCGGAGATACAACTAGATGGGCATTAGATTTCAACCAATTAAATTCTTGCAGTAATTGTAAACCTTGACCACCATGTTCGAATGGCAGATAGAATAGATCACATAATAATGATAAGTCATCGATAGTTAGTTGGCATTCTTTTCTGAAAGATTTTAAAAAATTGTAATGTTAACTGGCACAGGATTATATAACATACTTCTTCTCCTCTGAAATCTCTACTTGCATCGTTGTATGATCGTTAGGTTCAATTTGCATGCTACCACTTGAAGCCTATCAAACACAAAATTGAAGATTAATACATTTAATAACAGTAGCTATTACATTCTACCCACCGTTTCACTCATAGCTACATCTTCATTAGATCCATTACATTTAGCAACATGCGCTGGTGATATGTTTGGCGTACTATTGCAGTCCATAGGTTCCGAAGGACTCAAACTCGATTCATTGCTTAAATCGTTACTGATATCGGTATTCATACTATTATCTTCTTTCGTAGTAGCATCATTTTTACAAATATCACCCTTAGTAGAGTCCTCTTTATTTTCTTTAATATCAGAATTAACGATGTCTTTTTGCTTATCTATTTTAATATGAGCACCATTCAACACTGTTAGAGGCTGTGCTGCATCATCGGCAGTTAGTATTTTCACAGGTATAGGCGTTATCGGATTTGGTATGGATTCATTACAGATTACTTTCGTTTCTGACACTAGAGAATTCATCACTGGAGTTGGGATTGGATTTACTATCGTGTCTGTAGTCGTTACCTGAAATAAATTATACTTTTTAAATCATTACAGAAATTACAATCAAACATGAGCTTTACATTAACGGTGCTACAAACTTCCGCCAAAGCTTGGAGATGGTTAGTTGGTACCATTGGTGTTGGATTCGTTCCAACGGAATTCGTGGTAGTAGTTGTTGTTAAACTCATACAAGTATTTATCGAAGGTATTATTGGTACAGGAACAATAGCAACTGCCGGCTGAGGTTTTGCAATTGGGCCCCAAGCAGTTTTATGTTTATTAAACTCTGCCAGCCAATCACCTATAGCGTTTCTAAGAGCTTGGCGCGGATGATACATATTCGGTGAAAGAGTAGTGGGCACGTCTTCTCCGGACAGGCCATCTTCAGTTTCTGTTTCTAGTTTGATGTCAGCAGATACAGTGTCATCTGAGAGGATTAAATGCAAATCACATTCAAAATATTAAAAAGTAGCAGTTACTTGCAAAAAAATACTTACTTAAAGTTAAATCTCTCTGTCCGTCAACATTACAACGACTCCACTGAGCTAAAGTGTGTATTGCAACAAAATTTGCACCATATTCACAATTTGGGTTTGTCAATACTCCTCTCAGCTTTGGAATGAGATCAGGTGATCGTCCTGAATATGGTCCTAAAAAGACTCGTTTCTGATCATAATCGTTAGCATGAAGATTATCCCAAATAACAGGCGGTCTCCGTAAAATATCCGTTATTTCCTGGGTACCTTCTTTCGTTAATAATCGTGAAATAACTTTTGATCCAGTCCACATAATGTCGATTTCTTGAGCTAATTTCGAACCGAGAGTATTTAAATATTCAGAATTTGTTACGTTTGGTATAGCACGAGTTGCACAATATTGAGTTGGGCATACTAGAAATTTTGGTTGGCTAAGATGCTGATAAATTTCATTTGTTACAGAGACTTGGGCATGAGCAAATGATTGAAATACTTCTTTATCAGCTTCCGACATTTCAGGTTCGATATCATCGAAAAGTAAAGCAAATGCTATACATCCAAATTGTGCGACCTGTTCTAATTTTCGTTTTAATGCAGTAATTTCTTTAGAACTGCTGTATGTTATATCTAATCCTGGTGATAAAGCATAATAGAAAGTGATATTTTGATCCCTAGCAGCTGTGATTAAGCTGGTTAGATGTTCCGCTTCTTCTACTGTGTATAATTCTCTCCAATAGGCACGATGTTTATAATCATCTTTTGGGGCGTAAACGTATGAACACATTCCCCATTTCTTCATCCTAAGACAAGTTAAGTTTACATTTAGCTTACTTCTTTTATATACCTTACTTTTGAAACAAGTCTTTCCTCTGCTCTGTAGTCCATGGTCTACCATAAAATCCTAAAAACAAAATATGAAAGTAATCTTTTGAATAGTACTACGTCTAAATGTTTATAGATCTGGTTATTGGTAACTGCTCTTTCCTATGCATTCACTCTTTTGTAACTATTAGTTAAGTTGCTTAATTTAATAAACCTTACTTTGCACTAAGGATTTGTATAATTTTAAGCAGAGTTATTTACCTTCTACTACACCACAAATAAAATTTCCGTTTTTCGTATTTAAATTGTCCGATATAGGAAGGTTATGTGTTTCTGCCATTTTCTTGCAAGCCTAAAGTTCTGTTCACAAATAACTTCGCCTGTATACGCCGACCTTGAGCTAAATAAAAAAAATTAAAAAGATTTTATTGGATTTTCTCATCTTTTTACATGAAAAGACAATTTTTATTTTTAAAAGGGTTTATGTATTATTTTATCTTGTAATAAACTCCCATATAACTTGAAACAAGTTTGCCACATAACTTTATTGATAAAATTCGTGCAAGTATGCCAATTATTTATTATTGTGACGGTATAATAAATGGAAAATTTATGCCTTTTCGCGTGATAAATAAAAGTTTAAAACTAAGTGTGTTTAAAACTAAAAGGGCAATAGCACTTTACCTAACACAATTAAGTTTGTGTTTATTCTATAATTAATAGTACATTACATTATGTGTGAAGTATATACAATCTCATTTTTAGTATGTGCTGTAAATTTAAGGCCAATTCACACCTATGCAATTTTTCAGTAATTGCATGCAATTGCCATTCACACTATGCAATGTTTCTCACAATTTATCGCGTGACAAGAAATTGCATCGATTAGAGCATGTTCTATTTTTATGGGTGTATGCATGCGATTTTATACTAAATTTTGGGATACCAACCTATAAAAATGAACACATGTCATCACAAATTATCCATCATATATAAAAATAGTAAAATGTAGGATAACCTTAGACTTTTAAATCCACCTACTAGGAATTCAACACACCACTGGTATTTATATCATTATTTTATTTTTATTTCTGTTGTAAAAAACATATTTTTAATTTTTATTATCTGTAAATTGGCACTACCACAAAAACTGTTTAGAATTGCATGCGCAGCAAATACAATGTGAATTGAAATTGCAATTTTAACAAACGTAGCGTCTTTGCGATTTCTTTAAAGGGCGATTCACACTGATGCAATTTCTTGCAATGCAAGTTCAACTTAAAGAAATCGCAAAGACGCTACGTTTGTTAAAATTGCAATTTCAATTCACATTGTATTTGCTGCGCATGCAATTCTAAACTGTTTTTGTGGTAGTGCCAATTTACAGATAATAAAAATTAAAAATATGTTTTTGCAACAGAAATAAAAATAAAATAATTACATAAATACCAGTGGTATGTTGAATACCTAGTAGGTGGATTTAAAAGTCTAAGGTTATCCTACATTTTACTATTTTTATATATGATGGATAATTTGTGATGACATGTGTTCATATTTATAGGTTGGTATCCCAAGATTTAGTATAAAATCGCATGCATACACCCATAAAAATAGAACATGCTCTAATCGATGCAATTTCTTGTCACGCGATAAATTGTGAGAAACATTGCATAGTGTGAATGGCAATTGCATGCAATTACTGAAAAATTGCATAGGTGTGAATTGGCCTTAAGTTGAACTTGCATTGCGAGAAATTGCATCAGTGTGAATCGTCCTTTAAATAAAATAATTCAAAGTAAAATTAATGAAATTAACAATAAACACATAAATAAACAATTTAAATTATACATATGTACTTTTAGATATGTACCTATGTAAAATAATTCATATTCAAACAAAAAAAA
>SMLS01061714.1:0-18347 GCA_004785975.1 Popillia japonica
TACTCGGAACGATAAATATTGTACATTCTTCCCTCCATCGAATAATATCCTCTAAAACTAATGTATTTACTTTTCAATTTCCCTCGGTTAGATTATATTTTCTGCCTACAGGGGGCAAATGTCATATAAATAGAATTGAGTTTTTGACGACACCGCACAAATACACACAGAAATGCACAGTGTACATTGATCTACCCATCGTTCAACCTCCCGTGTCCATTTCTTATTATTTATTTATTTCCTCCTTCGATAGATATACTCTTCGAGCGGTTTTTTTTTCTACTACAGTGGGAAACATTTTAAATTGCACATTAGGGGACTCTGCAACGACGAATTTCACTTGCGGATGCTTTGTAAATATACCAAATATCATTTGATTTTCTACGGTAATATATTTAGTTGCGATATATCTTAGGGTAACGTCATCGGAATAAAGCTGCTTTTAATTTTTTTATAGATTTTCTAATATTTGAACGATTGAAGTAGATATCATAACTTAGAAATGGTTTTTTTTCTTGGATTTGTACGTAGGTATATGTTTTCTGTATCAATCAAATTATAGCCTGATCAAAAGATTTCTCCAAAATCCACAATCCAAAATTAACAAATTATTATTAATGGTTCTACAATAATGTGTTCCTGAATTTGATCAATTTTGGTATTCTTTCTCAGTTCAAACTGTGCTTCATTGAGTCACCATCATTAATTGCGTTCTTCTGAGAATTCAAACCACCTAGCTTGAGTTTCTCAAACGTTTCCTTGCTCTATGTGATACAAACAATTTTGCCAACTTAGATCATATTATTATCAAAGAAATTGAACGTTCAGTGGGTTCCAAACTGTCAAGGGATTGAAGGGAACGAAAAGGCAGATAAGCTTGATAAAGAAGCAGCAAAAATGGCTTTTGTTGGACCTCGTCCCTGTTGTGGTCTCCAAAAGAGCCACCTAAGACAAACAATTAACAAATGAGAGGATAACATAAAAGGCTTCCCATTGGCAGAACCAACCAGGACGAAAGCAGACGAAAGCACTTTTATTAGGTCGTCTAAGGTAGCAAAAATGGTGCATCTTTCAGTATCACTTCAGTATGCCGTTTCTAACACCTACTGAGATCCAGAATGAAAACACTGGATCGGCTGTAGGGTTCATTGATCTTATTTTATCTGATCAGTCAAATAAATATTGTGTCTTAACAATTTCCGTTCGTACTAACAATCTTAATTGGCGGTAGGTACTTTCACCTTGTCAAATTTAAATTCCCTCAGGAACGTGCATTACGAAACTTTGAGTACTTCCTTTCGACTGACGGAAGTAAGCTGAATTAAATCACAACATATTACTGTTATTAAGAAAAACCAAAAGTAAACAGCGAAAATTGGAAACAAACGTTGAAAGTTGTCAAAAAAGACACGCTATACAAAAATTCACATTCCATCGCAGAAATTCATGTTCAATGATGTCATTTCATTGTCACAAACCCATTCCAAAATCCCGACCTCTTGCTAGATTCGCCGAACACAAAGTTTTATTTACATACTGTTCCGAATCCATTAAAACCGTTTCTGCAACAATCATTAACCGTATTTGTACAATGTCCAAAATAGAGCACCTCGAGCGCATCAAAACGGAAAGACAACAGTAAATGGGTCCAAACCAACGACACTAGCAAACATTATCGAGACGTGAGTGACGACGACAGCGTCTCAACCGTATTTACCGAAGTAACTATTTCTGATTCAATTTAATATACGTTCTTAATTGCGTTACGTTCCGTTTTTATAAATCCGATATATGGGAAATTATGTCTCTCTCCCTCTTCATTTCCTTTTCCTCGTTTTTCCGCTGTAAAAATGTGCGCTCGCTTGAAAGTTTTCTAATTGCATTATATTCCGAGACAGACAGCGCCACCTTTATGCAATTATAACGCCACTTTACTACAGAGTACATAATGGATACGTCTGCAGATATAATATAGCAAAGTCCTAATGCAACTTAGCAATATTGCCGTGAAAAACAATCGACGAACGACGCTTTTAGTTTCTATAATGCCAGGTACTTGCTGTTGTTAATATAATGTGAATTATATTATTCCATTATTTCTGCTAGATTATTTTGAGTAAATATAAATAACAACGAGCGCGGCCAACATTAAGTATTAAAAGAATTACAGAATGGTACAGCCGACAAGAAATACGATCTTAATGCTATTTTCATAAGTGCTTGAAAGTAATTTTTGTTCTCATGCTTTTGTTGGAAAGTACTTAAGTATTAAAATAATTACACATTAAATTTCATGACAATTTAACAAAATTTTAACACAAGAAATGTATAATTTATCATTTATAAGTGCTCCCAACTTATAATGATATTGCCTTTAGATAAATGAAATGATCACTGGACCAGACGTCATATTATTTACCTCTTTCTCATATATTTAAGGGTGTCCCAAATCGGGTGGGATTGCATGGGCATCTTCCTTATTATTGAAGATAGAGACGTGTTTAAATGGGCAATGTTTTCCAGTTTTATGCGCTGATCTAGATCTGTTTTAAAAAATTCAAAATTTCGAACCATCCAGAAGTTATGTCAAAAAAATCAAAAATCGCCATTCTCTTCTAAGTCGAATATCTCCGTAAATATAAAAGTTACGAAAAAAAAAGTTTGATATAAAAAGCAATATGCTCGATATAAGCAATTCAAATTCAATGTCAAACAGAAATTCAAGATGGTTTAACAACTTTCTTAAGTTAAATAGGTGCCATATTAGATTTTTATACCACTAAATAAAGTTTTTTATTCTCTTTTCATCCATGTAACATAACCTATAATTAAATAACGGAATACTACTTTAATTAACAGTTTTATATTTTAATCAAGTAGGCTTGCATAAACCCAAACAATATCAAATGAAATACAAAAAAACTTAAAATAAGTAGATAATCTTCAAAATCGTGACCATTGTTTGCTACGCATAATTCACAACGTTTAATAATACTTCGGGTAACTTTCCGTAACGTATTCCTGTATACTGCAACTTTATCATTCTATGCAATACAAAATGATCATGACAATGAAATAACGTTAGAACCTTATTATATGTACAACATGAAATGTATTTCCACTCTTAATATGTTATTTATATGACAGCTGTCAAAGATTCAGCCAAATACACTGCGTCCTTTCAATTTTACAATTAGCAGCTTGCTTGTTTACTGAATACGAATAAAAAATAATTTCTAGCTATTACTAAACACAAAGAGATCAAAAGCCCAAGATCAAGACATCTGAAAAATGCTAAAATTAACGAAATAATCACCGATCGAAAGACCTTACTAGGTACCTGCCACTGGTACATCAATTAATATATCGTATTAATATATAGTACATAAACACTAATGAACGATAGAATAAAACTGTAGGTACGCAAGATGGGTACACAATTTTCTCTAACAGACGGCCAGCCAGAAATTCGTATAGCCACTTCTGAATACAGTTTCTGACTTTTTACGCGTAATTTCTGCATTGATTTTATTAATGGCACCAGTAAATATCCAAAAAAGCAACTTGAACACACTGCACACTGCACCGAAGAAGGCAAAAGTGATTGCATCAACTAGCTAAGAAGCTTGTTGAGCAAAGTAAAAGTTGTTTGAGGATCCTTGTAGTTAGTATAATATGGAATAAATTGATGGAGTTTGATTTGATCTAAGTGACAAAAATATCTGGAAAATTGATAAGCACCTTATATTCCATATTTATACCCATCTGAGACTTTCTTGCTTATGGACAGGGACATTAGCTTGATGGCCAAAAACTTGCATCAAATGAAGAAGTGAATGCTGAAACAAGCTATTATTTGAATGCATCCGATTCGTCGCATTAAGGGCTTACAAGACCACGTTGAAAATAGAAGTTAGAAAATTGGAAAAGCCAGTCATCCGCTATAGATATGTGTATAGCCATCTTTTTCTATAATATTTTGTTTTCCACTTTTGTTCCAATTCTTGTGAACGAACAAGACAATACTCCCAGAAACAGAATAAGCCAATAATTAATTCAATACAAACCTCAAAAGTCAAAGTCGTACATTGAGAGCACGAGCTAAACAGATGATAACAATTTTTTGCAAACAATACAGCTGACGAATATAGCTTTTCTATGAATAGTGCCAAAGGCTCGGGGGCCGAAGAAGGAATATCGGTTACGACGAAGTAATATTGTAACAAGTTCTACTAAAGACACGTTTATACGCACTAACTAAACAGCAAGAACTTCAACGGCAGTCCTATTAGCAATATACGTTGGAAGCCACAGAAGTTGCACTCACCATTAGCAAAAAAATGCGTTCAATCGAAATAACGATCTTTGCTAATGGTCTTACAACAACTGAATGTTTATACTATGAAACTTACACTCCTTTAGACAGGCATGCAACCGACTGCTCCTTCCGATAGAGCCTTATTCACTGGAAGAGTATTTTGATTATATTAATAAATTTATTTAATTAGTTCTTATTTTGTCTTCTAATTAGTTAAGTATAGGTGGCTTTCTCTTAACGTTTGCTTTGCTACCTACTCTATTGTGTATTTTAATTATAAAGATGTAGATATCACAAAGCAATAAACTGAGTTTATTCTTATCCTTATGGCAGCAAAAGGAGCAACTAGCCCACAATTAAGGAGATTATATTTCAATTTCTTAAATATCTAGCAAACGGTCTAGTTTTTTGAATTTATTCATTCAGAAAAATACATCACACAATATTGAAATAGAAAATAGAAAAATTAATAAGAACAGCTAAAGCTATCATTGAAGATTAACTCATACAGCAATTTCAAAAATGCAAACAAACGTCAACAAACACATAAAATATTTGAAATCGCAATTTTGCTGAAAATGTAAATGGAATGCTTCTTCATGCTGGTCAGTTTCCAGTAGCTGTATGTCAGAATAAAGATTCCCACTTTTTAATTGTGCAAATAAAAGTGGAGTAATTCAATGCGCGTTTCTTAGTGTAAATCGAGTAAATAATAACTCACAGCTTTTTAAATTTTGCTCCTAAAGCTCATGAGCAAAAACACGAAACTTCACAAACTGAAAGAGTACCTTAAAATAAGAAGTATGTATTCCCCCGATTTTAGACTACATCCTCCTCCAAGGTTTGAGCAATTTTCCAATTTTTATTAATATCTTCGAAATGATTAGAAATATTAAAAGATTCTTTCGACATAATTTGCAGTATATTACATAATTCCCAGGAAAGGACAATTTAACTTTGCAAAAAGCTAATCACCAAAAATAGGTCGTAGTGGTGTAGAAAACGATGGTGTATAATAAAGTAGTACCTACCACCCTCGTAATTAACAGCATGAAGTGTTCGCAATCAGTCACTTATGTAATACATACATACATACATACATACATACATACATGGCAAAATAATGTAATGTTTCAATTTCAATAACGTTTCATAGAGGTACGGCAATTATCAGTACGTAAATTATAGTAATTGTTTAAATAAGCGCATGGGGCAACTCACGTCAGCTACTTACGATTAGATGTATAAGATATTCGAAATAAGAGTATTAGAAGTTGTTTTTCGTACAGTGTAGATTAGTGTATGTTATAAAGATGTTACTTGCAACATTTCATGTCGCCAATATGGCAATAACTCCTTTGACACCGCAATAAACAGAGTTGCACGATGCTCTGAGAGATATCATTGTACCTGCTCAACAAGACGCCATAGTCTCCTTTGAAGATGTAACGGGATTGGAGCTTGAAGAACCTGCAGAACCTCACAAAACCCAATTTGTAAAAGGAGCATTAGCGAAAGAGCGGAACCCTGTTTCGATTCAGCATAAAGAATTGATTGAAGAACATACATTTCATTCATCAATTAAACTAAAGGCTAAATTTTAGCTTTTTCTTTCCCATAACTAATTAGTAATTTGGAATGGTGAAGATTTGATTTGAACCAATGGTCCACAAATAATTGTTCCTTTGAGTTTCAACACAAGAGATTAATGGTTGGTGAAGCCAAAAAGGAACACTCAGAAAAGAAATGATTGGAAATCGTCAGAACAAAAATATATGGCACCACATACTAAGGTATTTAATTAATATTTAGTTAGTTTTACATATTTTCTGCAGTAATTTCTTATAAAGAATAGAATGATATGGATACGCACATAAGTGAACATATTTGAATCAAGCTTAAAAAAAATTAAAACTAGGATCTCTCAGCTATTAGTGTTTGCCATTTCCAGGTGAGCACTAAAACTCTTGCATGCCTAACAGTTTAAACATTAACTGACAATTTGAATTTAAATCGTAACATGTTTATCTTTTAAACAACATTATTTGTTAAAAATAATTATACTAGAGGGTCATAGCATGAACTCAAACGAATTCAACTACTTCTCATTTCATCAATCATAATTGTTGTGCACCGATCCGACTACGAAAATTATTCCCCATTTTAGCATGTTCTGTGTAAGCCCTTCCCTCATTTACATACGCACAATACAATTACGACGGGTCACAGTGGAGAAATCGCACATCGACGAAAGCTCAGAGGGTGAGTAAGCAAAAGTGTCAGTAAAAATACTGTAAACGTTAGAGGTTCGAACGAAAGCAGCACGAATAGTAGCAACCGACGCCGTCGACGACGCTATGCGCCTTACACAGAATACTACATATATACATACATACGACGTATAGAGTGGAATAGGACGGTGGAAGGAATACAACGTCGCTCTCTACACTCTTGGTCCAGACGGTGGGGTGAATCTTTCAATATCGATCAGGGCAGCAGCCCAATCAAACCCTGTGCGTGACAACTCTCACTCTCTGCTCGCCCGCCGACCCCCATCGCAACGGCGTTCCGTCCGCTTCTCCACATTCAACGTCCCCCTGCTTGCACTCAATTCACCCCGATAACTCGCATACATAGACGCATACACATACTATTCGGTCGTATATGTATATGGATATACATATATATTTACATGCATGCAACACTGTACTGGTATTGTACAGGAATGCACAAAAATATCCGATCTATTTTAAAAAGCTGTTTTCTTGAATCTTTAATCAACATATTTCTGATCAAGTAAATATGGATCTTATTTAATAATGCAACATCTGAAGAAAGTATTATTAGCTAAATTTGATAGAGACCTAAACAATTTAATTTTGTTAGTATCTGTTTCGAAAATGCTGTGTTCTAAAAAGCGTTATAGCGCCTTTTACCGCATTAGTGCGTGGAGCTGGGCTTTTTCTATTTTGCAAAATAAAGATTTGGATCTTTCGCTTTAGGAGATCAAATTGCAGCAAACGCTACCACGTATGTTTGCCAGGAGTTTTCTCAGAATTCCTTCATCAAACTAACAAAAGAATCACCCTACATGAGCAAATTGTGCCACGTAGGTGCCCTGAAAATTCTCCAATAGGTTGAGGTTATTAGTATTAGCGTATTTCATTTTTAATGGTCAAACATAGGTGTGTAGGACATTAGTCTTGATCAGATTTGAAGGGTGTTTGAAGACTTTTCGAAATATGAAGAGGACTCAGTTGGGTTTGTACACAACATCAATGTGGGCCGACCTGCTGGAAAGCTAGTGTAATTGTTGAATCTGGAGTAATACGCATAACAAGGGCTACTGTTCTCAATATATACCATACTAAACAGCCTTTTGTTGAGCCTATAGCGGCAGTCAACGTTATACAAAACCTAAAATCTAAATTTTATAATTTTGGCCATAACTTTTCCAGCAGTAGGAGCCAAAATGAACTAATAGTAGATTTAAACACCGAATATGTTGTCCTTTTTATAGATATGGTTTACGAAGGTATCCAACTGAATGGTACGTAAATGGGATCTGTCAAAACATAATACAATCAAGTCTATCGACCAAAAGAAGCATACAATGTTACAATCCTCCTCAAAAAATTGACAAAACAAACTATGGTACAAATTCTAAAGAATGTATGTTGAAAATCAATCTCTTCAACTGTGACATTTTTAATCACTAAAAATTTTGGTCACATAAGGAAAGAGTTATGACGTTTCTTAATAAAAACTTAACCAAAATCTTGAGATTCGCAGACGATAGAATCGTTGGCATTCTACAACAGTGATGCCGTGGCGTATTTAAAAACGAATTTGCTATCAAACAGGGGCGACTGTTTGGAGAAATGTGGAGATTGGTACCCGACATGAAGCCATTACACCACAAGAGCGAACAAGGTCATAGTACCCTCCATAACTTATTCTCCTCCTAGGCTAAATATCACGTAAGCCACTTCCTCGACGCCAACGACACCAATGGAGACCATACTTGGGCTTTCCCCAGTGCATCTGATTTGCTGCAATTCTTTCCATAGTTACAAAGCAGACATTCAGACGAGAGCAACTACCTATTCATACATCCGCTAATCTAAGAGACAACTCAAAGATGAAGAATCGGCTGACAAATCCATTAGCCTAGAGTGGCCAAAATAATAGCCATCTAGACATACGTGCACTATAATCAATCGGTTAAAATACTGAATCTAAGACCCAACCCGGTCTCAGAGCGCTACAGGCTGTCAAATTTGATTCCGAAATAATACTAAAATGTCACAGCTGTCAAGCTGAGATGGGTACCTAACCACTCATGGATCAGTAGAAATAAAATTTCTAACAAACTAGTCAAAGCGCCTAGTAAAGGACCATTTACAGGTGTAGAACCAACATGTGGGAGTTTTCGTCAAAACTGAACTCGCTTCCAGACAGCGTTCTCGTTCCAACGTAATACATTGCAACATTTTTGCTATTCAACCATACCAGGAAAGATTCGGCAAAGCAATCTTTATGGAAAGACCCAGCCAAAGATTACTCACAGATATCTTAGTTGGGCAATGTGCACAAAATAAAGGCACACATTACATGGGGGTAGTAATCTCTTACTTGTGCATAGAATTTTTGCCAACTGTTCAGCCTCAGATCCATACAGAGGGAACTGAACGATTAAACGAACTTTGATCACCTCGCCAACCTTTTTCTCCGAATGCAACCAAATCGAGAAATTGAAAGTATCATGACGACACAATAGGGCTTTGAAGATAGTGACGGTTTAGAGTCAATACTTTTAAATCATGGACTATCTGGTTTGAATAGACTGAAGAGCCTAATCCTAATTATGATTTGCTCGTACTTTTCCCAAACGTTTGGTTTAACTTTTGGATGGCATATATGTACATACTCCTGATATTTAAGCTTTCAGTGAATATAGGAGAACAAAAAGATAGTAATTCTAAAGGTGCTTAAGGTCAAATTTGTAATCTTAAAGTTATTGAATATGTCTAAGCAGGTTTTATAAGTATTCCTACAACTAGCCATTAATGAGTACAGCTTCTTTATTATTTGAAATAAAAACTTTTATCAATTGATTGAAGTAGTTTGAACAAAAATTAGATGTAGTATGACTTCCTACAAACTGAACCAATACTTTTGCAATGCATTGTACAAAAATATACGCACTTTGTAATTTTGTTCCCGTTAATGTCCATACACTCATTTGCTTATTATCCTGAGGGTTCGATATGGTAGCTCTCACAACAAGCATCAACCTTCTATATTTGCCAAATACACGCACATATGTACACATATGCAGGTTTTATTTCCTTTTGTATCCATTCTAATTAAAATTGCCGTTCAGCATCAACAATATACTTCTTATATATGTACGTGTGCAAATTTATTCATACAACAATATACAAAATAAGTCGCTAGCATGCTTCATCTTAATTAAATTAAATACAAGCAAAAATTCTGATCTCCACCGGTAAAGATAGTAATAAGACTCGTTAGTCAATTGTCTTGCTGACAACGACGGTCATGGCGCGTCCTGAATACGAAACAGTACAAATAAAGAAGAATTGATTAACTTCCCCCTATATAATCAAATTACTAGTTTGACTAAATGTTAGAGAAAATCAGCTGAAACGACAAAAGAAAAACGAAAGAAAAGAACTAGATGAACGAAAGAACGAAGAAAGCAATAGGTAATTCGAATCTCCCTCATCGAAAATCGCGTCTGCTTTCGGTATTACCGTTGTGCAAACTTTTGAATTCATAAAACCCGAACCGAAATGAGCGTATAAAACAAAAAAAGGATAATACTCTCACTCCAGCCGCTATACCCTATTCGACGATAGTGTGTGAATGCGTGTACGTGTACGGATGTGGATGTATTGGATGTGTATGTGTATTCGGACGGTATTTCACGATATACAGTCGAGGAATTCTAAGTATTTTCATTAGAAACTCTGATTCTTTGGGTCCAGTGGCCCGTATGCTTTTCTATTGTTTCACTGCTCCTTCGCGTATCTCGGTGGTTATTATCCTCGCCCGGGATTCGACTCGCTATATAATTAAATTGCATTATATTGATTTTAAAGAGTACTTCCGTACGGAATTGACTCCTTCGATAAAATTTCTGTTCGCGAAATGAGATCAATTCACATTTAAATTTCATTGTACTGAATGGAATCGAAATGGCCGTTTAAAAACTACTAAATTGACGGATTATTAATACACCTCAACCCTAAAATTGGATCCATGCCCATCCAAATTAGTTACAAATATGTATTTCCAGCTGCCACCATCCCATTCAATTTCATAGACACTAAATAACCAATGGAGACCAATTGGAGTACTTAGTATATATATATGCCGGTTCTGGACCGCCATTTTAGTTAATTCAAACCCAAGGATTAATATTAAAAATTACATTGAACAAGGGATTCATTTCTAATGATATAAAAATTCTTGTTATTACTCAAGTAAAAGATGTTTAATTAATAGAATAAATGAGCACTGAACAAAAAATATTTTTTTATGAATCAGACTTTGATGACAAACTAATAAATAGTAATTATAATATATCAATATTCAATAATGATAATAATAATCTAATAAAATATTCAAATTATAAAAATCAATATTCTAGACTAGATATTCAAAATTTGTATTCAATATTACACGTTAACAAACAAATAAATATTTTTAAAGAACATATATATGTATATGGAAATGTTTGCCTTATCAAGTTTAATATAAATTAAAAAAAAATCTAAATATAGTAATTGGAAATGAAATAAATAATTACTATAATTATTTAATAAATCTATTTCCAAATGAATATTATACAATATTTATTAAAAACGGCATTCTAAATAATGGTTATGCTGGATATGTAAATAATAATATACTAATTTATAAAAATATAATCAATGAAAATTCAAATTATAATCCAGTTGAATACTTTAGTATTGATTTACCATCTGCACCATATATTTGTGTGCATCAAAACCAAATGAAATAATAGATTCTATAAAATTACAAAATTCAAATATTTTGAAAAGAATTTTAGATGATGACATTATTACAGTAGATGAAAATAAAAAATTGATTGAAGAATTAAAATCATATAAATACAATAAATTTAAACCAATAATAAAGGAATTAAAAAATTGTAAAACAGTGCTAGAAAATTATTATAAAATGAATGTTAAATTAACAGTAGCAAGACTAGAAACGAAACAAGAGCTAGAGAAGAACTAGAAGGATATGTAAAAGAATTAAAATATTACAGAATGAGATTAAGTAGTTATTTAAAATAATTATAGTAATAAAAAACAAAAAATAAAATGATAATTATGATAAGTATTACAAGAAGAATAAATATTATATATTCTAATTTACTGACTTCTCTAATAAGTGATAAAAATTTGTTTTGAAGTATAGAATACTCTTCATTAAATAATTTTATTGTTTTAATTATTTGACTACTTATATTTTGCATTTATAGATTTCATTTTTCTAGTGTTTCTTTCAAATATTTTTATAGATCGTTCCCTAGCCTCATTTATATTTGATGGTACTATAACTGTGTGAATTATTGTAGTTGTCTAACTTATATTCTAATTCATTTATTTTATTATTGGCATATTCTAATTCACAATCTGTAAGAAATAAATTCTCAAATAAATAATTAGCCTGTTTTTCTAGTTATGTACTTATCAATAACTTCTTTTTAAATCCAGATATTTTTGCTGCTTCTTCTATTTTATTAATTTCATTTATAATAGGTTTTACATCTTCATTCCATTTATTTTGCTCATACTTAGGTATATAAGATGTCAAGTCCATTTATATTATACATTTTTCATAGCATTATTAACTAAATCTTTTGCTTCTTCATCTAAATTGTTATATTTTTTAGTTGTATTAATATTTACCAATCCTTCTTTATTTGACTTCTTTGCGTTTTTTTGCGGATAACTGTTGACAAATGTGATTCATCACCAGTTCAGTTGAATGTATATTGGAAATAGAACTTGTAGATGGTAAGTCTGCGAGATCAATAGATCGATCAGGATTTAGTTAGGTGTTGATTTTATTTTTGGATCTTGGTTAATTAATATTAGTGCAGAATCTAAAATTTTTTGTGACAGTTTTTTCTCCTTCGCAAATTTTCTTTTAGAAATATTTTCTTTAGACAATATATTAAAATATTCAGTTGCTAAATTTATTCTATAATAATTTTTTGCATCATTTATTGCAGTCTTTTGTCAGATCTTTTGCATTTATTATATTTTTTAATGACTTAGCTATTGATTTATTCATTGATATATTTGAATTACTCGACTTTGGTAAATACGTATAATATCTAACACTAACATTACTCATGTTTATTAGAAATATATTTTTATACATTTAATTTGCTTCTCAGTCGCAGACGTTTAATTATTAATAAATACTATTTAATACTAACTATGTCTAATAGTGGTAGACCAAAGAAAAAGTTATTTAATAATAATGATAATATAAATTTTGGCTTGAGATCATTAATTGAAAGAAAAATGGGTGGTAAATTATTATCACAAACAAAAAGAATAATAATTATAGGGCCATCTGGAACTGGAAAATCAACAATTGCTCAGGAAATAATATTTGGTATCCGAAGAAAATCAATTTCAGAAATCAAGTATTTTTTATCTAATGGAAACGAATTCGAAAAGGATATTCAAGTAATTAAAGAATTATGTAAAGAGACATTTATTTATTTTAATATATATAGATATGAAAAAGATAGTATTCCAAATGAATTAAGTACTCACAGTCTTAATATATTTGATGATGCACATAAGAAACATGGTATAGCACATTTAGCAGAAAAATTATTTACAGAAGAAAGACATAGACAGCAACATGTAATATATATTCAACAAACTGGCACATTTATACCAGCTGGAATGAAATCAAGTTATAGTGAAATAATTTCTCATAAAAGTATAACAAGTGATTTAGAAAATTATATTAATATTGATCAATCACAAATATATAGTGAATATACTAAAAGTGGATTCTATACTAAATGGTATTTAAAAATGGTATTTTTTATATCTGGTTTTTTGGTACAAATATTATCTTCTTATTGACATCTGTCAAAACATATGTTATTATTAGTATTTCGCAATGATTTTAATTGTATTTACAAAAATGATTCTTGTGAGAATATATTAATGGAACTACTTTATCTTTTTTTTAGCTATTCTTACATTAAATGTACTAGCTTCAAAACCACAAACAGTTTATTATACATATATGCACTATTTATACTTTGTAAAAAGAGCATACATGATGACGCGTTCGCGCCCTTTCTTTGGATTGGATAGAAATATTACGAGGTAACCTTGTAATATATGGACCTTGTGTTCTCTGTAGCAAAGATCGTAGAGAGTAGCGCCTATGCAGAGTTCTCTGTCTCTACTTTTGTGTCGTGCCCGTGCTTGGTGTGTGTCAGAATAAAAACTTAAGAGAAACGACCAAAGAATTTTTTTGCAACGTATGTATGTTCTTTTTTTACCAATATTTTTGTGAAAATATAAATTTATTTAGATCATGGTTAAACTAAAACGATCACAGTTCAATATGAATATCTTCAGAGAAATGTCGGCCAGCGTGAACCATAGGCCTCACAGAGACTTTGAAATCGACGTAACTGATGAGAAGATTTTCATTCAATATGTAGATAATAGAAGAGAAGCACTTGTGTTAGAAAGGAAAAAATGATGTCCCTGCAGCTACGACCTAGGGCCATCTGTCTTTGAATTTTTTGAGGAAGAACTGTATATTAAGTTACGTTTTGGTAGAAGAGATGACAAGAATAATTTCTGGAAATTGGTATTTCCATATTGGTAAGCAGAAATATATATGTACTTACTTTTTCTTATAACAGGTATGATTATGAATTTTCTGATGGTTAACAAACCATCAAAATAATTTGTTTAAAAAAAATATAAGTGACTTTAAAGTGGAATTATTTTAAGAATCTACTAATCTTTTAATTTGTTGTGGAAGTATACGGTTGAGTACTACGTTTGGGGATAGCAACCAAAAGATATAGTTAAATCTCTATTTTTATATTAACAAAGCTTTCGAAATATCTTTATTTCTTCATCAGTGTAACAGTAACATCAGTGTTTGGTTGCAATCCCCAACATTTTCCTTTTTTGGACCTATTTTTTAATGACTATTGATTTGATAAACGTTTTTATAATTAACCATTAAATTTGTGTGATTATAATTCAAATTATTTTATACAAACTGTAATTTTCGATTTTCATAGGCAATATTATGAGAGAAATGTGCAGTCTGTCAATACCCCAATAACAATACCATCACCTCCTTTGGTGCCTGAAAATTCCCCAGGATCATCTGTAACTTCATCTACGGAATAATTAAACTTGCTTTTCCTTTTATATATGGTATATGCATGAAATAAATTTACTTTTTTCAGTCTCTGTTGTTTTATTTTTCATTTACATACCTAGGTATTTATTTTTTATTGAATTTTTTTTTTTCATAAATTTGACTTTTAACATATTGTTTTGACATTAGATGTTATATTACTTCAGATTACGTTACGTGCTATGTTTCATGTCTCATTTTAGAATGCTTTCCTGGTAGTAACACATCAAGTATATGACAACAAATATAAATGAGTATAAAATTTAAGTAAATGTGTAAATATAACCATTTATAGTCGTTCACAATTGGGTGGCGATTAAATAATGTCAATTTTTTATATAAATTTGAGATGTGAACGATGAGATATAACAATAATTTTTTTATAAGATAATCGTGCTAAATTAAAAGAGAATATGAGTGTTTATATTCGTTCACAATTTGGTGGCGATGAAATGACTTCAATTTTTTATGCAATTTTAGCTTGTAAACGAGCATAAGCGAGGGCTGTGTTGCGTTCCACAAAAAATGTTGGATTTTTACGTTCTCCGCGCATCCGTCTGACTCTCCTACGACCATCGTGGACCCACAAGCAAACTCGTCACTAAACACAATTTGATGCCATTCTTGCGCCCAATGAACCGTTTCGTTGCTCCACTCTAGTCTGCGTAGACGGTGAAGTGGTGTAAGAGAAAGACATAAAAGTGGACGATATGAACGCAACCCATAAGATCTTATCCGGCGATAAACAGTTGACATTGACATTCTCCTGTACCTGAGTCCTGTACCTCTCATCCAATCATTTGCAATTGATCGAGTTGTTGAAAATCTATCTCTTGTGGGCAAAAGTCTTAAGCGACGTTCTTCGCGATCTGTAGTCCTTCGAGGACGTCCAGATCCACGGCGACGATATTGAACCCCTTCCTCGGACCATTTGGACCAACATCTCAATACCGATGAAACATTTCGGTTTACAGGACGAGTAATTTCTCTTAGCGAAAGTCTGGCCTCTCTCATACCAATAATACGGCCACGTTCAAAATCACTTAATTGGACAAAATATTGATGTTGACGTACTCTCGGCATTGTTATCAAGTTCAGAATGAAATTGTGACGAAACAACAAAAATTTGCAAACTTGACAGTTACTAAATGGTCTTATATTTCAAATTTATAGTTACTACGTGCTATGGAAACAACAGGCAAAAAAACTACTTGCTAGATTTTATTCAAATTTTAATCATCAATTTGTTTAATGAAAATAGACGTTTCCTGAAAATTTCAATAAAATCGTTCGACAACTTCTAGGTGTTGCAATTTTTCTGGAAGTCAGTATATAATCTATAAGAATGCGGTGTCTCAAAATGGATCCATCTCTAATATCACTTTTAGACAAAACCATGAAAGTCATAAATATTAATTAAATAAAATTTCCAACTTCCCTTCTATAATATATTTTTCCTTGTGGCCATTTCGTTACACTTTGTAACTTCATCAGCAGAACACTAACTTTATAAGTACCTATGTATTTTCCTTAATTTATTGAACAATATATTGTGACACTTTAATCAAATTGAAATAAATACCACCAAACCATCTACTATCTAAGCTAAAATTGGTTCGACATTATGAAAAATTGCTTTTTGGTAGGAACTATTGGCTAACAAGCCGTTTTCAGAAAAACATCAAAATGTACAAGCAATGTATAATTGCTCCAAATATTTTCTAAAAACAATATATTGGTCCATAATTATTGGCAACACCTTCATATACTCAGAGACATTAGAAGTGTTGCACCCAGAAGGAATAATTTGGTCAACTCGACTTTTTGGGATTAAAAGGACTATAGTTAAAGCATGGTGTGATAAGAATGACAACCTTGAGATGCATGTTCATGGGAACTGACTATCACAGAAAAGTTTAGTTATTGCGACTCCGACCACAAGTGTTAAGTATAACAAAATGCCTAGAGTTTGAAGACGTCAAAATTATCACCGTGTTAGTGACTTTGACAGGGGTAGAACTACTACCTATCGAGATGTTGGTTGGTCTTATCGCGAGTAGGCGTGTACAGGAATGTTGTCAGCTATGGGATCGCCAAACAAATTAGGTACTAATTTATTTTCATGTTACATGTTAATCACGTTTCTTGCAAATGTCATCGTTCATTTCTGATGTAAAACTATCGTATGGCCAGAAAATCAAGTTAAACAAAGGATTCCTTCTGGGTGTAACACTTCTAATGTAACTGAGTATATATGTACATATATTACTATCAATACTAAGATTATTCACTCCTTCATTATGACTAAAGTCGATTTATGTTAATTTAGTGAAAGTGGAACTACATAAGTATTCTTTTTGCTTAAGATTTTGAAAGAAAAAGTTTAATTCCCTTACTGAGCCTATTCATATAGTGCTAAGAAAATAATTCTGATATGGCTGCGGACGTTTTTAACAAGTGCAGGTTCAGGGATATCCTAATTTAGTTGGGTAGAAAGCATACTGCACTTAGTTAACTCTGTTAAGTTTTCCAATCACTGTTTCAATAAAAAAAAACTTCCTTATTTTTCAAATTCGTTGCTATCAATACTCGTACCCACAAAGAAACAACTTTCTTCATACGAACAATTCGAGAAATTGGGATACACGTACCTTCACTGAGACGTAGATAGATACGTTCCCCCGTCAGTTTTATATACGAACAACTTGTATTAAAAGGGCGCCCACCTTCCATTTCAACTGATTTTTATTCATCTCAACGTGTTTCGGGTCGATCCTAATCCGCGCCGAGCTCAGATAATGCCGGCCATTTTTCCGGACACCAGTCGCATTATTTTAAAAAGTTTTTATATCCAGGCGACGCGGGGAACCATCAATAAAACGACAACCCTCCGACGCTACCGGGGGGTTAGCCATGTTGTCATCATATTCGGCACGATAAATCACCACTTCTCGCACATAAAATATTCTTCTCTTTCCGGTTTATTCGCGGACAAATGCTCCTATGTATTACCGAATGACTGCATTAAGTTGTCACAGAAACAGATTTATGCATGCTATTATATAATAAAACTGTAAATTTTATGGCATCAGGATTGTAATATTGCAGAAAAAAATAATAATTTTAATTCATATCTATCATTGTGAACAGAATATATCACGAAGTCACGTTAGTTTATGATGCAGTAAAATTTGGCTTCTATTATTATAAAAAGAAATTTAAACATTTTTTGTTAATATTAGCTACATATCCCATTTTTTTTCCTAAAATTTCTTAAAATTTACCCCAACAAATACCAATATATCCTGCTTACGGATTTGCCATTAAGACGTAAACCTTTACCAGCATTCCGCTTCCAGCGTCTGTATCTCTTAACAGATTGGACCTGCACGAGTAGTAAAAGAGGAAAATCGTAGTGGCTACGCGTTACTTCTTTTATAAAATCTAGCGGAGGGTGTCCGACCCTTTCCTGCCTTCTCTTTACGCAAGTCGCCTTATCGCATCCTGGCAGCTAGAAGGGCCTAACCGGGTTTTGTATACTCGA
>SMLS01061718.1:0-48914 GCA_004785975.1 Popillia japonica
TTATGTCTGCCGTGCACGTATAATAATAAATGTACAAATAAATCGCGTAATATCTTAAATAAATCAGGAAAGTAATGAGTACGCCAGAGCTATTGATTGCTGATTGCAGGAAAAATTATAGAAAGGTTTAATTGTTATGAGTCAGCACTGCTAGCTTAATAGTACAATGTTTGAGATGGCACATAAAAATAAATATCTATACATAAATGACGTTTAATCGCTAACAAACTCATCGTTTAGTTGATAGTTTTTCTTTATTTGCACGTGAAGTTTTTGTCTTGAGTCTTCAGCAGGTTCAACTTGCATACTGAATTTTTATTTACATACATGTGGCATTGAGGGCAGGCATTTCACATTGCCGTTGTTTATTAATATTGTAAAAGTATTCCCGCTTTGTTACACTTACAATTAGTGTATGAAAATTATTATGCATATTTGTACACAGCGTGATTTACTCGTTGAAATTGAACTACTCATACTTAAACGATAACCAATTTATGAATTTCATAGGAAAAGTAGTTTAATTGGAAGGGAATTAACCTGTTACTTCGCAAGCACAAAATATCGGCAAAACAATTTCTAGCGTATTATTTTCTAAAGAAGAAAATATAAACATACCTTAGAATGACCTTCTATCTTTTATCACCATACCCGAAGATTATGATATCATATTCAACAAAATAACAAAATAACACACCCATACGACAGCTTCAACAAAAACGTTTTGTGAAAGTGTGACATGTTAACGGCCATCTAGGTAAGGTGGTAAAGTGGTTTATAAGACATCATCAACATAACGCCCAGCTATAATACTGCCTAGAATAAACAGAAGTGGTGATTGGCTACCATAAGCAATAGCCCGCCAAACCATTACTCCAACAGTCCTGTATCTATGCCTCTCAACAGCAAACCCAATATCGCTTCGGCGTCGTACCCTTCTACGACCATCGTGCATACCTAGACAGAATCGCGATTCGTCGTTGAAGACGACATTATGGAATTCTGCTTCCCAATGCTGCCGTTCTCTGCACTAGTTCAAGCGTTGATGACAGTGGTCTACAGTCAAAGCAAGCACTAATTGTGGACGGTATGGAAAAAGTCCAATGGCTCGAAGGCAACGATATAGTGTACGCATAGTAACAGGTCTACTTTCTTCTCCAAACTCTTGGTCGGTGATTTAAGGCGGTGTAGCAAAACGGTCATAGAGCTGATTGTCTGAAGCGCTTATCTTGACGCTCTGTGGTACACTTCGGCTGACCAATTAATCTTGTTTCTGTTCCTCTACCTTCTTCTGTCCACACACGACACACTCGCATTACTGTCATTGCAATACAAGTAACACGACCGCGATAGAACAAACGCGATAGATGATTATAATCTGTGTAGTTAGTGCAGAATCTATATATATCTATATCTATCTATGTATGCATTATTCAAATGGAATGATTTTGTAGAATAAAACATAATTGGATACATTTTATTTCTCGTACGTATCACTCTCACGCCTATAGATACTTCGATGCATATGCAGCTAAATAAACGTTTGATTTTATAGTAGACGGCTAAATGTAGTCAGCTTTGCAGTACATAATAGCACAATTATTAGAGGCAAACTCTAAATAAAGATATCTGTCATTTTGTTGCCATTCTCAGGTATATGTACTTACATTTAATGCTGCTTTCGCTTGGAAACAATTCAAGTGGTATTACACATTTAATTTTCAAAGCTGCGACAAATAGCTCCGTTAGAGAACGATAAGCGCTCACTACACAGCCATCAAGCGAGCCGTCAAATACACATTTTATAATTTCTATTTCTTATTCAATACAGCTGCAGTTACAGTAGTTACCTGTAATTACAATATCAAAGAGTAGCTGTGACGTGCAGTCACTCCTAATCAAATATCATGTCATGTTAGTCGTGGTATTTGCAATTTTTATTTTCTTCCGCGCGAAATCTATTTTCTATTGCGAATACCATGACTAGTAAATCAATTGAAATAGGGAACTATATGAAAATTTGGAGTTTATTTTGTATAGTTACCCACTGATACATATGTACTTGCACATAAAAACACATCTAATAATACATAGCGTAGTTATACAAACATTTTTGTAAAAAAATTTAGATTGTTCCATAATTTGAAAGGAAGAGTAGACAAGCAATATATCATATAATGTTTCAATTATAATACATACCCAATGGTAATTACACAGGTGCTCTACTTTTATTTTTCCAGTAAATCGCCCATCATAGTGTTCAACTTGGAGAAGATTTCATAAAAAGCAACCTAATTGTATCAAACTGACTTTGACTGAAAAATCGCTCAATTTGTACAAATAATGAAATATTGCAATGGAGATATGTATAAAGATATTAAAATAGAAGAAATAATGTGTAAAGGACCACGTGATTTATATTTAAATCTACCAATATCAAAACTTCAATTGAATTGCGACGTTATGTATTAGTTTTATTCTAGTAAACACTTAAATAAATTATATTTAATGTGAGTAATACTTTGCCTAAACCATATTTGCATTTTATGACTATAAATATATTGGGCATCCATTAATTTCATCTTACATTGATCCTACAAACTCAGTGATATGAAGGCCTACAGCAAGGTTACGACAAATTCTTCATAATCGCCAAGCACTCTACAGACCACGCCGCGCCGTTATGCAGAGGTGTCCGCTTTAGTTTATGCACCGGCTAAATCGCGAAGTCTTTCGTTTCACAGTGGAATGCTAATAATCCGATGTAAGTTCATTTCGCGTCCGCTCTACACCTCCCGACCGATAATGAATTGCAAACCTGTAAAGGCAATTTGATTTAGAGACAAAATAAAAAGAAGGCTTCGAGTTCGACTACTCTTCAACTTCCTTGGTAGTGTTTCCTACACGCGAAACGCCCTCATTCTCATTCCAACTGATATTTGTATTCAAGTTTAACCGCATTTATAAGTCGTGCTAATTATTACTTCGTATCAAATAAAATTTCAGCTCAAACAGAAAAATCTATATTATTATTTGCTGCATAGCTTATACTAGTTTCACTTTTTTTGTTTGTATTTTTGACCTTACAGTTTACAAGAAAGGAATAGATAATATGAAGCACATATCGAAACTAGCAGTAGGAATTTAAAAAAACTGAATTTTATTTAGTTTAATTTACTGAAATGCCTAGAAATCCTTTTTTTGAATTTACAAATTATATAGTAGTAAATAAATAATGAAGTAGCTGTTGATTTAGTTGAGAACTTTTGTATTTATTGTGTCGATAAACCATGTTTGAAATTAAAATTCATATACAGTGAAACCTGCCTAAGACGGACCCTTGATAAAACGGAAAACTGTTTAAGACGGAAAATTTTCATAGTCCGGAATCGTCCTCGTAAAAAAACATAGCAACTGTACCTTTTTAAAACGGAACCTGTTTAACGCGAAACCGTACTAATAAATTCAGACCAAAAAGTATTGTGAACCTCCATAAAACGGAATCGGTTTCCACCATAAATAACAGAGTTTACATACTTCAAATGACCGGCAACGGTCCTTGGCTTGATTTACGATTAGAAAACAGACCATTTCTGACGGCCACCTATGAAGGAAACACTTTGTCTATTGAAAAATGTATCACACGTGTGGATTACTAGTTAAAACGACTCAATAGGAAGACGGAATACAAAGGGAATACACATAGTTGTGCACACATGTTCGATCTTTTGTCGGACGTTGATAAAGTAACGTTCATACATATATTTATATCAATAAAATAAAATAGGTATGTATGTATAAATGTGTTCCTTTTTCTGCGATATGATCTAGATACTTGCCTATTTTGTCTTAGAACTTTAGCAAATTCGTTAAAATTTTGGAATTTCACGCGTTGGTATGCTTTAGATTGGACGGTTGAATGAAACATTAGAATTTCATATTTTAATACATATGTATAATAACCTGAGTAAAACGGAAACCTGTGTATAAAGGAAAATATTTTGGTCCCAGTCGATTCCGTTTTAAACAGGTTTCACTGTATTGTATTAAGTAGAAATATGTATGTGTTACTTTTCAAAATTCTTCTGGATTAATGGTCATAGTGGTATTAGTGAAAACGATATAGTGGGTAAATTGGCGAAGTGGGTGATAGAAGGAGGTAACGTTATTCGTTAGTTTTATCTGGAGTGATTATCAGTCTATAGAAAAAGTGAATTTATTGGTTACAGCGTGGAACAAATGATGGTAAGAAGGTAACCACGATGGCATAGGCGGTATCCAGTAACACGTCTATTCTATTCCTCTGCTGCAAGATTGAAATTCAACCATAATCAAACACCAGCTCATCTTTTTCGGTTAGGTATTATTCCCTCGGCGGAGTGCACTTGTAGACAGGAGTACTCCGATAGCAATCATCTTATTTATATTGGGATGCAGCATATACCAGGAGGCAAGAAAGAAATTCCTATATCAGTTTGTTAAGATGAACGTCAAATTGCATACGAACATGATTCAAATGCTAAGAGTGAATAATTTTTGCATTTTTAAAGCACTCATGGGTTTCCTTACGGAATGTAAAATTAAAATTTAGAATTAGCAGTAACTATTATCCTTATGAAGTTACTCTATCCGTTTACCTTTTTTACCGGTGGCCGTTCCTCTTTCCGTATTAGTTGCTTTAATATGCCTTAAAGCTTTTTCCACTGTACTGCTATACATATCACTTAACAAATGGTGGCTAATGGGCGTTGACTCTAACAAAGCAAAAAAAACTGAAGAGCATTTGTCACAACTATAGGATATATTATAATTCGATAGTTTCAGAAAGGATACATATGAGCTGTTTGGAGTCTTAAACAAACGAAAATCATATTTTGAGCACTTAAGGAGCAAAAATAATGAAAGAATTAAATTTTAAGTGTTTCTAACACAGAATATAGCTATAGATACATGTTGTCAATCGTCCCTTTGATGCTTATAGATGCCCTGAAACAATTTTTCTACGTAGCAGGGTACTTTTTAACTTACTAAACACATTGTTGGTTCTCGTAAATATCTTTAGGTAGTAGCACCGATAATATTGTTGAATATTGTTTGAGCAACACCAACATTTTTAGAGAAGTTATGTTGGGCAAATTAGCTTGAAAGATATTGCTGCAGCAGATGTTTGTGTGCTAGGTCCAGAACTGAATACATATAACCTTCTTCTCCGCCCATTTCATCCAAGCTGATGACAATTTATTTTTCAATAGAATCCCCTTTCAACTCGACACATTTTTCCCATCGGTGCCGAAACGCCTTGTTTGATCTGTACTTCTTTCGGGCGAGCGATCTTTTAAAGTTTGGGAACAAAAAGAAGTCACAGCGAGCCAAATCCGAGGAATACAAAAGATGGGGAAGCAACTCGTAGTGCAATTCGACCAATTTGGCTGTCGTGCCGTGTGGGCCGGTGCGTTTTGTGGTGGAAGAGTGCTTTTTTCTTCGCCAGATATGACCATTTATCCTTCAAATCGGCGTTGAATCGGATCAATAAATCGACGTAGTACGCTTCTGTGATTAGTTTTCTATTCTCCAAATAATCAACATGAATCACACCTTGCGCGACCCGAAAAACGGTGGCCATCACCTTTCCGACCGAAGGCACGATTTTCTCCTTCTTTAGAGCACGTTCACGTGGGCAAAACCCATTGTTTTGATTATTTTTTGCTCTCGGATACTAATGAAAACATGTCTTATCGACGATCTGAGAGATACTGCTCTGTTTTCACCAAGTCACCAAGTTTTGACAGGCGGACTAAACATGTTATATTCAATGATGGTACACTTGTTTTGGCTCAGTAGCACAACCTATTTTCCAATCCGGTTATTTATCAAAAAGCTTTCGTAGACACGAGAAGAAAAGCGATAGGTTACAGTTAATAATTAGATCTTGAGAGATTTCATCTTTCCAAATGGTATTATTACCTACACCGTAACATTTATGAGTCCATTGTCCAGTTTTCACTCGCTACTATTATAACTTGGTGAACAATATATCCCAACTTTCTATTCTTTTAATGATAAATTTAGAATGTATGTGGGTTTGCAGCAAATTTTGCATAGCTTCCATATTACTGTTTGTTAAAATCCTAAGAGATTCGATTTGTCTTTTCTTTTATTTATAGAGCTCTTTCCTTGTATTTAAATTGCTTAACAGCGCCTTCTTCCTCTCAAGTTTTACTAGCCTTTCTGATAGCCTTGCTGTACTCTATAAGACAGCAGGTGATTCATACGTTATTCAGCCGGACAGTCCAAAATTAAAGTCATTACCTAATCATCATCATCAGTATCATCCTTTATAAGGTATTGATTTTAGCGCGAGTCGAAGCCATTCTAATGGCCAGTCGGTATCGTTGTTCACTAATTCGCACAATTAATCGATTTTGAGTCGAATCGTCAGATAAAAATAGGCTCTCTGACATGTATCTGTGTTTGATCAGTTGTCAACAGACTATTGTCTCTATGATAATATCAACAACCTTCTGTGAATATCATAAGGAATAAAATGCTCTAGCATTTGGTACTAGTAGGTGGATCTATTACTGTAATAGACATTGGCGTCAAAGTCAATTAAAATATATTAATACATTTTAGAAGAGGTGTCAGAAGTAAGTTGGAAAAACAAATGTTTTTCGGTTAGCTTTACTTTTTTACTATAATTGGAAACTTAGTAGCTGATGGTGGGTCACTCATC
Organism: Popillia japonica; assembly: GCA_004785975.1. Lineage (NCBI taxonomy): Eukaryota > Metazoa > Arthropoda > Insecta > Coleoptera > Scarabaeidae > Popillia > Popillia japonica. The sequence continues at coordinate 6,734 of SMLS01061718.1, forward strand.
ATCTTACATGGTATTTCAAAATTTATTCTTTTAGTATTGCGAGTATACATAAATGCGTGCAGAAGTAAATGTACGTAAATTACTTCACTAATATATAATCAGATTATTAAAAAAAACAATAAATGATTTTTTAATAGATCTTATATTTCTTAATAAGCATTCTACCTTAGGTGCGTAATAAGCAGTGTACATCGCATAGTTTAGGTTTTTCAAAAACTTGTTTATTACTTATTACTTTCGGTAAGGGTTAGACGGTTTATGTGCGTAGTATATGCAGAAACAGCCTTCATACGCGGACCCGTCTACAGCTTTTACGAACTAGCATGACTTTTCAATCTTGTCTGATGAATTTAACTTAATAACAGTCTCCTCCCTCTGGTTTTAAATATTAGATGGTATATATTAACATACTGTATATGCGAGCACTTTATATTTTCAATTAATTAATATAAAATACCAATGCAAAACCCAGCCGAAGATATTATCATCGCATTAATTGAACCTTATTTGTCGAGGTTTGAATCATGTTTAAGTAATGAGAACAAAGAAAAGCGGCGGCGTATTAAAGATTATTATCTGTACAATACGACATTAAGTTTTCATGTTTTCCCTTTAACTATAGCAGGTCAAAAAATTGCGACTATCTAACATAATATACATGTATGTGAACGTATACATATATACTTGTTGCATATGTTCTAGATATTATGTAGCTGCTACTACACAATTCTAAAATGCTGACGGGATATAAGTAGGCTCTTGTGCAACGGCATTGGCTACGACTTAAAATAAAGAAACATACACTTGTATACGCAAGTAGGTACATGATTATGTAGATTCATCTATATTAAAAGTTACATACGCGCATGTGTTATTCATTTATTATTTAAAATGCTGTAATTATAAGGTGCTATAATATATTGAATAAACTTATAGCATTTATATTCGGCATGAATAATTAAAGTGTTATTAATTATCTCTCTATGTATATGGACATAAAAAAAATTGTGTTTAATATTTGTATCTAGAACTTAGCGGATAGTACCTAGTAGAAAATCTCATCAAAATATCTAGTGATAGCAATAGTATATTTTCCCTGTAATAATATTTGTATTCCGTCTATTGCCCCATACGTGGCAACATAATGTAATAATCTCAATATACGTAAACAGGTAGGATGCCATAAATAAAACGTTAAGTCAATTACCTCACCATTTCAACATAATTTCGTGCTAGGTTGTCCTCTCTATTTAGAGAAGAATCATCACATCAATTGAGAATTTCATACTAGTGCTGGGTATACCAATAGGTCCGCTAACATTTCATATGTAATTAATATATACAGATGTATTTAAAAGTACTCTGTCCGTCTGTGGGGTGCTTTAAGATATAAGAGCACGTTTATAGCAAACTCAGGGTATGTAGTAACAATTTTTTGCATATTCTCCGAGAAACCAACTTCCAACCACTATTCTGCATCATGGCAATGAGTTCGCGCACTAAAAACACATGCCTATAATTTTTTACTATCAGTATCAGAGCACTATTCTTTCAATAAATGTTACCTTATTAAATTTATAAGTAAAACAGCTTTATTCATCCAATAAAGCATGGATTTGTGCACTCCAACGAAAAGAAACGTACTTACTTGTCCATTATCGCACTACAATGAGTATGCTTTTTGATATCTACTGACTTTAACTACTGTAAGTTAAGATAATAATATGGAATTAATTTTGGTACCAACTAACTTTTCTAGTGTCTAAATAATAAAATCAAATATTAATTTCCTTTTTGTAAGATAATTAAGTACGTGACAAAAAACCTGTTGTACAAATATACAAGGTTATCATAGAGTAAGGAATATATAGTAAATTATTAGCAAATTTACTTAATAAGAGAAAATAAACGAAAATCGCAACAAATATGGACATGTCTCTGTTGCATGAGTTGCGTGATAATTTTCCTATGGATTTCGCATTTTGTTGGATATGGTTTCACCAATAATTTCTAAGAAAGATACACGAATGTGTGAAAGCATAAGTGCCGAAGAAAGGACGACAACTACTTTAAGCTACTTAGCTACGGGTCGTTCGTTTGAAGATTTGAAATTTGCAACTGGAATATCATTATGTAAAATTATACCGTAGATATTTAAAGCTGCTATGAGATTAAAAAAAACATATTTAACGGTAAGACTGCTTACTTTATTTTTTTAATCTAAACATTACCTACTTAATACAAAATAAACAATAATATAAATTAAAACGTCTATAGAACATGAAAAACATTTGTTACTTGTTCATATATGTTAAATCTGATGAATATTGTAATTGAGATGTTGCTCTCTGTTGAGCTGTGGATGAATTGGATAAAACATTACAAGGTATATGGGCTGAGAGGTGAAAATGGTGTCGTTGATGGTGAAGGTCGAATTAGCTCTGAGGCTTCAGACCGCGTGAAAATTAACAAAACTTTTCAACCGCACAAAATCGCTGAAGCAACTATGCGTGTTGTGATGAAGATTTTAACACATCCCAGAACCGAGTGATTCATTACCATTGATACGGGCATTCTTTCGCGCATGATTGGGGCGAGGCGTTCCAATTCCCCAGGACTGAGCGTTAGTGTAAAGATACCCAATGGGTTTGAGAGCGGCGTTCTGTCAAATGACAACGTAGTGTAATTTGATACAACAACCGGGTCTGTAACTGACCAACAGCAAGTCCAGGAAGACAGATGATGTCCGAGTTGCAGAGACTCTTCATGAAAATCGGGACATACCTAGAGGTAATCTACTACCAACCAGCAGCTCAAGTGCGATATCCAAGCGATTGCAAATGTCGTATACCATGGGTTGGAAAATTTTAAGTAAAATTCTAAAAATGTATCCATGTATACTATAATTTTTTGTTGGAATTAAGGGAGGCAGATATAGCTACTAGGTATAATTTTTCTTTGCGAATAGTGGCCTTGAAACTGAGCCCAGATAGCGTTTTATGGATAAATGAGGCACATTTTACTCTAAACGATGGAGTTGATACTCAAAACTGTGGAATCTGGTTTGCAGAAAATCGAAAATCGAAGATCTTTATGACAAAAAATTCGCCATATGGTGCGGTTTTATAGCTGGTTTTATGATTGGTTCGCATTTTTACGAAGGAATGCGGAATGGAGAAGCCGTATCTGTAACTGTAAATGGTGAACGATACTTGCAAATGTTAAGAAAGTATGTGATTCCCAACTGCAAAACCAGCACCACGAAATTGAAATCATCATTTCTATGCAGGATGGAGCAACCTCGCACATTTTACGATCAGTCAAAGAATCTTTAATTAACGTTTTCGAAATCCTGTGCCAGACATTTTTCAAATTCATGGTCACCAGGATCACCTGGCCTTAGCTTAGAGATTACTGGATGTGAGGTTACTTTAAATATTTTATTGTTTATAAGACGACTAACGAAGTAATGTTAGGGAATGCTGTGCTCAATATGAAAAAAAAGTTGAAAATCTTACAACAAAACAGATCAATTGCCGTAACTGGATTTGGGACTACTAAATCCCATTCCTTAACCAATCAGATTTTAAACATAATTTAAAATATATGTATCCCTTACTTTAGAAACACTTTCAATCATTTATAGGCACTCCGTCTAGCACGGGCCAACGAAATTTGAATAACTAATGCCATTAATTAAAATGCGAAAATAAGTTTTGCATGTACATGTTAATCTATCATTTCCTTATTAATATTAGAGATTTCTACATTGGAACTAAAATAGCAAGTTTAAGTAGTATTTTACTATAGCTCTGATAGAAAAGCTGTATATTAATTAACAAATTTATATTGCTGTGCCATAAAGATTGACTTATGTAGTTAAGTATGCACCTCTTCTCATATAACTACTCTAATTATAATACGCAATAATTTCTTTAAAAAAGTGAAATATTGCTAATATATAATACGGTACATGCATATACATCAAAATTTCGCACCTGAATGAAAACTGTACCTAATTGCGTTTCTATATGAAGCAGTAAACATATGACACCATTTCAAAAAGCCTATAATTCCAATTTACAATTTTCTGAACATGATTGAATGAGTCTCAACTACGTTTATATTTAGTTTTTTTTCTATCCGTTGTATGCCAGATGGATGAGTTGGGTCTGAAGCGTTTCTGACAACACCTTTCATCCGATACCGAGAGCAAATTACAAACTAATAATTTATCAAATTTCGTTCCCATTATTTAACCTGACACCGGCTTAATTGTGTAATTTATAACAATGCGGCGTATTGAAGTAGCTGATATCTTAAATACCTAACAGGTATTATAGCATCAGACAGAATTTAAAATTGTGTTTGGGAATTCAATTCGATCACCCGAAAGTGCGCGTACAAATCGACAGTTTTGTTTCAATACAGTTAATTTCTGACAAATTAACCTATGAAATTTGCGTTAGGAAAACATATTTTTCGAGTATTTAAAAGAAGATATTCTTATATATGTATGTATACTATTGAAGTTTGCTATGTTAACTTTCGGAAAATGTACTTTTTCAAAAGATGCTTCGTACGTTTCAAACAATTTTAGACGTGTGTATATATTAGAAAATACTTCAATTACCATAAGTACAATTTATGCGCGAAACGAATTAAATAGAAATGTATGTGAGAGCCGTAATATCTTAGAGTTATCTCAATTAACGCGGAGAGGTTGATTACGCGGCTATTTCAAAAGTTGTCAAAACGAAATTATTACTTTAAGAAGTTTCGTGTTTCGTTGTATTAATTAATACGCACAGAAAACACGATCATATAAATGTCAACGCTCAACATAAGAATTTATATAAACTTTCTCACAAGCTAATCACTGCTAGCCACGGTTCTTCGCGCAAAGCAAGGCTTCATCAATTTTTGCTTCACATGATCAGGCGAAGTTCTCATTCGATACACGATCACCTCGTACTCAGGTGGCACGTCGGAAAAAATGTCTGAACATGAATTCTGCTACACGCATAATCAAATCAATTTTACACATGAATATTAATGGCGGTAGACAAATTACCGTCGTACGGAAGTTGAAAAAGAACTGCGGGCTGATCGCGAGGTGTCATATCGATGTATATGGACGATAGGGAATTTCGATCGATAACCGAGATATGTAACTAGCCGTTAGCGGATCGTGCTCTATCACTCATGTATGATCTGCCTTCAATCAATGCTTACAGTCTCTCAACTATGTTCATTTTTATACTGAAGCCTACTAGTTAACAGACTATACGTTCGCTATCTACGGATTTATCGTGGATTTTTGATGCGATATCTTCGTGATTATCTTGTTAGCCTTTTATCCATGTACACTGGCCGGGTTGCTGTTGTTGTGTTGCCGTTGTTATGTAATAACGAGGTAGGTAGAAACTCCCCGGTCTTTTTTATCCTTTCTTCGTCTTCTTTTATATCATCACAATGATATATTTCTCAGTAATTATGTAATGTCGGTCTTGTTTACTTCAGAACAGATCTGTGACGGGTTTAGAGACGTTTGTCGAAGCGCATTATTTAGTGTTTATTTATACAATATCAAAGGATAGTTTTTTCTTTATTATACCAGCGAAAAGGGAGTTCTTACAATAGCAAACACAATTTTAAAAGAGAATCGCACATACAACAATATAACTTAAAAAATCTCGAATTAACTAAATGGAAAGTTAACAAAGGCTGTGGATTCTCTCTTCGCAAGAATTGTTAGTTCGACACAACTATTAATTAAATTTTTTCGTGCATTTGGTTCTACAACTACTTCAATACAACGATTTTATTCCTTTGTAGGTGCGGCTGCTATTTGTTATATTTCAAAATTTCTATTTCCTTTGTAGTTAGATATTTTTGTCTAATGATTTATTGCATATGATCATTTTAGTTTATTTACAGTTTCAATTTCGAAACAGTTAATGTCGGCTGTAATAAAAGAAGTAGAGCTTAATTTAATTCAAGATTACCTACAATGTTCAATCATCATTGTTAAATCTTCCGCGAAGGTGGCTTCTTCCTTCAGTCCCGTTTGATACATTTACAGATCGATATATTTACTTGTGAGAAAATATATAATTAATAAATTGGAAATATATACATTATCTGTGTTAAGATAGATCGAAAATTACTGGGATACATTGCTGAATAGCACTTTCTAGAAATAATCTAGGCTAGACATAAAATTTAATTTTAAAATATAATTTTCGTTTTTTTTTAGAAACTGTAGCATCCAATTGATAATGGTTAAAATATTGAAATAAATCATGGTATACGTTACTTTCGCGCAACATTCTAATATAATTTAGCTTCAGCATGGGTAGTAGTAGTCGTAGTAGTTACGAGTTGCTTATGTACATATGTATATTTATGAATAATAGTCCATAATAACCTAATATCGGAAACACACATACCAGCTGTGTCTTATCCATTTTCTTCATTTGTTTACTCGAGAAACAATATCGATAAGATGTTGCGGTAAAACTCAACCTTGTTATTATAAATATTGTTTTACCTAACTTCATTTTTTAAATGTCAACCTACATATATTTGTTGTGCTTATTCCAATTAAAAAAGGAAAAAATAAAAAAATACCCAGTCGATATGGACGATGCTGTTAATTATAATAGCACGGCCAAAGATTCTTAAACAATGCTAAGAGTAGCACAGTAGTACAGAAATTAAGTAGCAATTTTGTAAATACACTAATATAATTACTTATCCTAACATTACACACAAGACAATTACACCTAAATACTTAATTATACATACTTGTTCTAAAGTAACATTATTAATTTGAATCCGAACATTGCAATCAAGCTTATTTCATTTAATTTTGTTGCCAACAACAATGCACTTAGATTTACAAGTAATTAATGAAAGGTTATTGTCACGCAAACGATTGCGGGCACTATTAATTTTGTCTCTACAACAAAAATAAATTACTGTTCTAATATGTAATATATCCAACCATGTATATTACAGTAAAGATTGTTTAGGTATAAGATTTAAAGGTTTGACGTAAAACAATTCCCAAGAAATATGAAACAAATTTATATATTTTTTTCAAACTGTTTAGTACGACTGATAGGTGACATAAATTACGACCAATAAAATATTATTCATCTTTTATTGTCATAAGTAGTAAATTGATTAAATGTTATGTAATCATTACATCTTTATTAGACTAATTGACTTCAAACACTAGTTATTAGGCCGTACGGCTTCGCGGACTACACGTTTGAATTTATTAAAATAAGCGAAACGACATCTCCGCAGAGAAAATAAAAGTAGCAGGACGGTATACGTACTTTACACATTGTAACGACTATGAATTTAATCAACCGAAACTAATAGCTTTCTTCTATTTTTAACGCACCGGATTGAAGCGCGATTCTGTGTACATGTGTGTAATGAAATAGGAAGCAAAGAAATACGTTGGATTGTGCGAAAAACTGAACGGCGAATAATTAAAAACTACACAGTCAATAAGTAGTAGTTGTAGCTTGCTGCGAGCAAACGTGTAATTATGAGTCCATATGCTTAATATGATCGTGCGCGTTCAATCCAAAACGTAAAACTAATCCTTTAATTTTTTCGCGATGGCATTATTGGTTTCGCCGATTCAATTACCGCATTAGACGCAGATAGGTAATTGTCCCTGCCTGGAAATTCTTCCTGGTGCAATTTCATTAGGTGTGGTACCTATGGTATACCTTTAGCTCTCGATTCAAGATAAAATTCATATGCTCCTTATATTTGTATCATTAACTTAATTGATAAGTAAGAGGACAGGGTTTCTTTTGCCGCCACGCTGTAATTCAATAATTAGTAAAATTATTTTACTTACTGCTATTATATCTCTAGTGTGCGCTGTTCAGGAGAATTTACGCAGCAAGAATAACTACTGAAAGAACTCGCGTTTCTGTAATTGACTATAATAATTTCACATTTTTAATTGTAGGAAATAAACAGCAGAAGAAGTTTCTGGTGAAAAATATGCGACGAATATTATTTAGTTATTACTAATTGCTTCAAAATGCCTTTATCTTTACTGCCGTGAAAAATTTTTGTGTTTAAAAATAACCGGAATGGAACCTAGTAAGCTTATAGATACTATACTTACTACTACGAAGAATGTACAGTATTTATTGTCTCTAGTATAGTAGGCGTTGTAAAAACATTGCACAACACCATTCGATTGTTGCTTATCTGTCAAAAAATGTGCCAAAGTTGAGTGGTGTAGCTGTATTGGATAAAAAGCTGTCTTGACTTAAATTAAAAACTGCTCTTAGATTTTGAAAAATGAATTTCACGCTCTCATTAAACATCTGCGAAGAAAATGTTTAACGCCACAGATTAGATTAGATTAGGGGTGGCCCTACGGGCCTCTTTCACCGCAACCTTCCCGGTCTATTGTGATCCCCAGTAAACCTAGAAGGCGCCCTCTAACTTGGCCCCTTTTATGAGGCTTAGCGTCCTTGAGAGCGGCTCCTGTATGTAGCTCTCTGCTGTGGGATGTTCTGTTCCCAAAATAAGAACTTGTCCTTGCCAGACCTTCGCAGTGGCACAGTATATGGACTGGGGTTCCGCTAAGCCTATGTTGTACATATGCCTATTTAGTCTACAGTGACCTGTCAACAGACCTACTAACATTTTGACGGTTTTTCTGTCTTTATCTTGTAGATCTCTGGTGAATTCATGCCTCTGTTCTTTTAGGAACTCCTTTGCCTGTCTTTGCCCAGGTGATCTGTGCCACCAATCCCAGGGACCTATTGTGTATCCATTAGTTGATGGATTTCCTGATTTGTGATTTGGTGGTGCCAAAGGATGGGCCAGGCCCGACGAATTGCCTCGACGATCCCTGTCTGGCCAGATCGCCTGCCGCCTCATTTTCCTTCACACCCTCGTGGTTGGAAACGCAGGCCAAAGTTAGTTTCCTTTGGGAATCCACCTCGTTTAGGGCATTAACGCAGTCCCAAACCAGTTTGGAGTCAACACTTGCTGAACTAATAGCTTTAAGTGTTGCTTGGCTGTCCGAGAAGATGGCGACGCTTTTTCCGAGCTCGGTCCATCTTTCCACCTCTCTAATACAATGATGGATTGCTGCTTCCTCAGCTTGGAAAATATGGTTAGTGTACTTGAGCGTAATGCACCTTTATATCAGATGCTGAACAACTGGGCAACGCAAGGGATGCTAGTTGGCAAATGTTGATTGTGTCTTTGACCTGACTAAACAAGATCGTCGGTTAAGTACTAGATGTTAAGCAGAGATAACAGGCTTTCCAAACGGTACAATTGAAACAATAATTAATGACTTTTTGCGTGTAATCATCTTGCATAGCGAACAAAAGCTTGAGACAGCGCCGACGTCACGACATCAGATGCTAATTTAACATTGTTCAACAGTGATCCAAACCACAAATTCTGGACTGCTTTGTTACCGTTGATGAAACCTGGGTTCACGAGTCGAAATACCAAAGCATGGAGTAATGACATCGGGGATCTACGCCACTGCGCAAGTTTATGGTCTAACACATGGCGGATAAGATTATGGCCAATATTTTCTGGGATGACAAGGGAATTTTATTAATTGATTACCTGGAATGAAGACAATCATGGTCAGTACTACGCTACCCTAATTACTTCCAGATTGCATCAAAGGAAAAAGAAGAGGAAAGTTGGCCGTGGCATTTCGTTTCACCAGAATAATGCTCCAGTTTATAAGAACTTTGATTCTTTATGTGCAATAAATAATGCAGGTATTGAGCTGATGGACTATCCATCATACTAACCTGATCTAACAATAAGTAGCTCCTAGTGATTTTTATTTATTTCCGAAATTAAAGGAAAGTCTTCGGGGAACCAAATTCAATAGAGATTACGAGATTATGACAACGGTGGAAGAATTCTTCTGTTATCGAGACCCCGAGTTGTTTCAAAAAGGTGTAAATTTGTTAGAACTTAGGTGGAATAAGCGACTTGAAGTGCAGGGTGACTCTCTTGAAAAATAATATTGTTTTATATGTTAGGGACAATAAATATGTACTGCAAATTTCTCGTATTACTACTAAAATACTATTGAGGCAACTATAAATCTTTAAATTTTAGTGATGGTTCATGTCATTTTGCAATCAATAGACCAAAGAAGGTTACATCTTAAGTTATCCTTTCTATATTGACGCCAAAGTTGATAATTTGATCTAAAGCTTATAGCATTCGGTGATGTCTATCATATAGTAGATAATACAATAATCTTCTATCAATGTACTTCTGTGGAAGGGCAGTAGAGTTTGGTATTTGGATTTATGAAGAACAATAAGAACCACACAGGTATATCAATGAGATATCGGGAAATTCCTGGATTTAATTGAATTTACTTCATAACGCAATTCTTGGTCCCACTATAAAACCGTTAATTGACTTTAAATATTTCCAGAAGTTAATACACCGAATAGATTTTTTACATTATCAAAATGTGGTTACCGAAGAATCCTACAGATCTTGCATCCACTACCTACCGGTGTTTTTTTTCTCGACTTGTTTCGAATATTTCCAATTATACGTCGAAGATGTGCATAAGAGAACGGTAGGCGTCAAGGCCTCAGTAGATTTCAACAAAAACGACCGTGTCTAATTTGTAACAGTCATCGTATTAGCACCCAGCATGGCGAGATATGATACCTTTACATATCATAATTAAATTTGTCTGCGCACAAACACAGATGATACACGTACACACGTGTATAGTCGAGGATGCTCAGGTATACATTACTTCATAAATTCAATTATGTTTTTTTTTTGTCTACACATCCATGAATGTCTTAAGGAAAAACTCTTAAGATTTTATTTAAAATTACAAATTGTTTGCTTTAAATAGGTTAATATTTCTATAACCCTACTGTTTATAGTTTCTTTTTTCTGCATGCATTGTATTTGATAAATTGTTTAAAAATAAAACGCCTAGTTAATTATAGTAAGAGACCAACTATTTATATTAGGCATTACAAAGCATCTTGTGGATAGTTACACAGTGGCATGATTTTATCTAAGATTTATTAACTACTTACGTTAAAATTAGAAAGGCCGTACGTTAAAATTTTCTCATTATGAACGACATTAGAAACTTTAGCATTAACGTTCTACAAAATAGCTTATAATGAGATTCCTGTGTACGATTTGTCTCTATAAGTTACACAAAAAAATTGATTGTACGCTAAACTAAAATGATGTATCTTTTGTTATAGAAGCTGCCCCAATGCAACAGTATTTGAATCAACAGTACAACATTCATAATAGCAAAAAGGAGGAAGGAGAAGGTTAATATAATTTACAGTATTTATATGCCTATAATTATGTATACAATTTTCAAGGTATATGTACCATAAAATTTAATTGACAGATCTATAATAATATTAGGCAAGCAAGCGCCTGTTTTGTAAATTTGGATCTTGTCTAATAGCGAAATTATTTAGTAATGTCAGAATTAACAATTTTGGTGAACACCAGAACAAGAATCTAACTTAGCACATTTAAAATTGCAATCTTTTTAATACAGATATAAAAATAAATATTGCAGGTTTAGATCAAAGTGGGCGTGGTTAATTATTTAATGAGGAATAACAATGTATTTTCTTAGTAAAGACTTTAATGTACTTTACCATTATTTTTTAACTAAATTTTGAATGGTTATAAATATCTAAAGAAATTCTAGTTAAATTTCATTTTTAATTGTTCAAGAATTATAGCCGCACCATGAATCATCAAAATGCATTTCATTTGACTTAAAGCAAGAGACATGTTTCTCTAATCTTGATTAGTCTTGAGGAGCCAAATTTTCTGTCACAAATAAATTAGGACAGAAGAGAAACGATAGTTCCTAGTCATATATTTGGCAAATTGCCACATAGGAGGTGGGGATGGTTGATACACCAAGGTTTCATCGCCGATGAAAGAATCATATTATTATTTCACTCTATGTTTTCCTTATTAATGGGCGTCTTTATGGGTAAATAATGCATATTTGTATAAAAGATTTTAATAAATTGTCGTGTTTTTTTTTATTTCACAGAAAAAAAAAATGGTATTCTGTGTCAATCGTCTTTAAGTCGCAGGGAAAATCAATAGACGACGTTGTGATTTATATAGTGTATTATTTTTTATTCTTTTTCTGTTGTTTTATTTACTGCTCTATCTCAACAAATTCCTACATATGCTACACAATTGCTACACACTAAACGCTAGACTATTCTCTTAATTAGTACTACCTCTCATGTGACCGTTGTATCAATGCTTCCTAAAGATACCATTACAATACGATTCTTTTTGTAGAAAGCTGGCGCAACCCAAAATATACAGTGGTGTGACTATGTATTCAGCACATCTCATATTAATGAGAAACAAGTAAAAAAGGAGGTTTGAATTAAAGCAATAGTTAAAATATTGTCTTTACTTTTTACTTCATATTTTAATATTTTCTAGGGTTGCCGCCACTTTTAAAGCAAGCAGTGATACGTTTTGGTATAGTTTCAAGAAGTTTTTGACATACGTCATTTGGAACGGATTCCTATTCTTCTACAATTTTCCTGCAAAGTACATCTTTCGATGTGCAATGATGTTTCGTTAATTTTTCTTTGAAATTGACCACAAATTTTCAATTGGCGACAAATCTGGCGATTGTGGTGACCAGTCAAGAAGTCGCACGCCATTTGCGATAAACTACCGCTTTGAATGTTGCGCATAATTACTAGCTATTACTTAATCTCAAGCATGTATCATTTGACAGACCCTTGTTTATCTTAAAAAGTTACCATATTTTCGCATTGAACACATTAAAAAAAGCGTTTAAATGACGCGATTCCTGCAAAACATTCTCACAAACACTAAACGGCGGCGTGGAAGAAAGAGTATGGCTGGCTACTTTGCGTCATTAAATCTTTTGGCTTGAAACTACATCATTCGTCCCGGTGTCTCAACCACCCTCACCCTCTCTGAATTGATAATGGGTAGTTAGACTGTCGTACCCCTCAACTTTGATAGATGACAATTGATGATCTTTATCCATGACAAATTAAGATGGTCTTTAATCAAACTATGTAATCTAAAGATAATGACCATATTTCAGCAGTGCTAAACAAGAATATTTGGATACAAGCCCAAAATGTCTGCACTAACACTTGACTTGTTTCCAGACATAAGCTTGCCTTCATCAGAACAAAATGCAACTAGTCATCATTTTGAATAATCGCCGCCGTATGGTGTACATATGTCGCTATCTTGATTCTGGGATTTAACTAGTTTAATGGTGAAAGGATTTTTCACTCTAACACTCAATAATTACGCCAGAAATTCTTCATTTTTAAGTCATAAACAAAATATTCACGATTAACACTAAACAGATAGTTTATTATGATTGTTTTATTCACAAATTAATAATTTAATAATTACCGAAAAGATTGCTGTAAATTATAAGACTAAAAATCTTAATCAATACTTACACAAATAAAAATAAATATACATTCATTTACAAATGAATCGTGATCACAATGTTGGGTGTCTAAGTGAATTATTGCTATTTATGCAACTCTTATTGACCAGAGTAAAGCGGCATCAATATAATTAACTTATTTGCTATATGTCTCACGAGTTGGAATTCGCTGTAAATTATTCGACTAATGATGAAGTGTTCGGTAACTCACAGCCAGAATTGAAATCAGACTCATTTCCTGCGATTTAATTGCATTGTAATGTGAATAAAAATAAAACCAATCTGCAAAATTCCGGTGTTATTATAGAAAAATGTTTTTGATTTAGAAATAGTTTCTCACATTAATCACTAATGGTGATATTGAAAAATGGCATTATATTTCATATTCTTACTTTTCCGCCGACAATTTGCTAAGTTTGCATATCAGAGAAACTAAGTACTTTCAAATCGGTTTTGGATTCGGTTTCTAGTCATTGTGTAGTAATGTTTACAACTAGTAGTTGCTTCAACAATTTGACAGTTTTAGGATATCTGAACATGTCTAAATAATTCTATACTAGTTGCAAAACAGAAGCTCAAACCATATTACATTTATATGTTGTCTCTAGTGTATTTAATATACATAAATATGTGCTTTGTATCTTAGCGACCTTGTAGCGGCACTTACCAACCAACCATATAACTTGGCTAAATAAGAAAAAGGATTACTGTTGAATCAGTCTATATGCATTAACGGTCTGAAGTTTGCATGTTCATTATCGGCAGAATACCCTATCTGACCCCGGAGTAGCACGAAACTTTATTATGGAGTCAGAAACGCTACAGTTAATTGATAGACCGATAAATATGTAACAACCAGTACTTACTGGTTATCAATACATGGGATTTATGAGTATTACATGTTTAGTATTCACCGGATACGAATGGATTCTATGTTTACGCTCAATTTAATTAGATAAAGGTACTATATATTTCCGAATGTTTATTTTTCAGTTAATTCTGTAGTAATCTGATGATAAGAATACTGGGAAGGTAAGTTGAGTTCTACATCGTATTAAAATTTTGCTCATTTTTTACACATACTTAATGGAGAAGAGACTATTATTCACGAGTTAAAAGACAGCACAGTACGCCTTGCGACAAAGAACTATATATAAACTAACTAGCTATTAGGTGTTGTACTAGTACTGATTGTTAGTACCAACTTTTTGTTTGCAGCAGTCTTTAATACATTAACGCTATATTTTTTGAACTCTACTTCTGGATCAAAGTAATGTTTTATTGTATATTGGTGAAAACAACGTTTAATAATAATTTCCCTGTGGACTATGAGTGGTTAGAAAGAAGTTTTAAACAAAACAAACATGTGTACCAATTTGGTACACCCGAATTATGTAAGTTAGTTAGGTTTACCACAGACAATGTATACCATATTAGTTCACGGGCAAAAAGAAATGCATATATTCATTCTTACTTCAACGATGAAGTATGGCGTTCAAAGAAGCAACTTATGCACATACATGTAGGTCTCATTTTCAGAGTACGCTCGGCAAAAATATTGTTTTAGCATTCTTCAAGGCTGACTTGCGTCTTTGTTTTTCTGAGTACTTACTGTAGCAAGTTGAACACCTTCTTCGAGATTGTTTCTCTTCTATAGTGAGTTGCACTGCATTTTAATTTTTTGTTGGTTTTTCATATCCAGGGCAAACGATATTTTTGCGAAATTCTACGACACTCAAATTTTGCCAGTTATTTCTTTAAATACGATCACAGTATTTACTAAAACAGTGTTTGTCAAAAGTTCAACAATAATTTTCCGATACCGTTTGATGCCACGTCGTACTGGAGAATTGTAAGAAGCCTTTTGATCTGAAATACCAATAGAGCCTTTAGCTGTATTCTATTCCACTATGGTTGATGGCATCAAAACAGGACCTCTTTTCGTTGGAACTATTTCTGGAAAAGTTCTTGTTGTCAAAAATAGAATGTCGCGCTTATTCTTCCATTTACCTACTACAATTTTGTGTCATACATCTTTATTTCGCTCTCTTCAATTTGGCACTCGTTTCTGACTTTATTTAGATTAAGTTTAAAAGTTTTTAATTAAATATGTCTGGCGATTATTCACTGAGCGCGGTAGACCAACAGTTGTATAAAAGCTGTCAGTATAGAAAAGAGGCTCCATCAGTTCTATAACACCTTTTATCGCTAAGGCCTAGTTTTCATTGGTAGAATTAGTAGTAGAGTAACTAGCGTACTTTTTAGTAGAAGTCTCTAAGTCTAAGTCGTCTCTACCTATTTTGGTAGAGACTCTACTCTACCATTTCCGTTTACATTGATAGAGTTATAGTGATAGTTAGCACTTGCCCATGATACTCTACTACTAATTCTACCAATGAAAACTAGGCATAATGGCATATCAGAGGTTTGTACAGAACTAACGCGGCCATATATTTTAATTGAATAAGTATAACCTCCACCAAGTTTAAGTAGCTTTATACTATATTTGTGTCTCTTGCCTGGTGTACCTACCTGTAAATTGTCTCATCCATGCACACCGTTTGCTTGAGATTACTAATATGATGAAATGTTCTATTTAACATTTGTACAAGTGAATATATTTAATATAATTTATCCCATGTTGGACAATTTCCATTATCTGATATCTGAAGAAAACGGAATGAAGGCTCAAAGCGATTTCGACTCATCCGACTAACTGTAGAACTTCACTTTTATAAAGAACTACTTTACTATAATGATCTCTAAAAATAGGTTTTTGATTCAGTTTTATCCAAATAATAAAACCCGTTTAATTAAATTCGCATCTGTGGCATACTACTTACAAGTAACACCAGAGTTGTCCGACATGGATTTTAATGAATCTCAACTATGTTGTAGACGAACCTTCTCTCAGTACCCAGACAGGAGCTTTTATCCAAACGCGCCCTAATTTCTAAAGATATCAACGTTGTATAGCGCTTTGAATGAACATGCTAAGTTCATTCCTTCATATCTATAATGTTAGCTTCTCAACAAGCAGCCCTTCGTAGCCCAGTTGATAACAGCTACGCCTGTAACGCTGGTGGTCCGTAATTAGTGCTTCCTTTGACTGCAGACCACGGTCGTCAATACTTGAACTGGTGCAGAGAACGGCAGCATTAGAAAGTAGAATTGCATAATGTCGTCTTCAGCGACGAATCGCGATTCTATCTAGGTATACACGATGGCCGTAGAGGAGTACGACGCCGGCGTGGAGAGCATCGCCATTTTGGATTTGCTGTTGAGAGGCATGTACACAAGACTGTTGGAGTAATGGTTTGAGGTGCCATTGCTTATGGTAGCCGATCACTAGTTCTGTTTATTCGAGGCAGTATGACAGCTGCGCATTTTATTGATGATGTCCAAACCATTTTACTATCTTATATAGATGGTCGTCCAGACGTTCTTTTTCAGAAAGACAATGCACGTCCCATTATTGCTCGTCGAACTGTGGACTTTCTGCAAGAAGCAGGCGTTAATGTTTTCCCTATATATATATTAAAATAATGTTTGCCTTATGCACAAGGCTTGCATTTATAAATATACTAATTGCAGATTCAATCAAACGTTGGAACGTCAAGAGATTTTTTTTTGCAAAATTAGAATCGGTCCTGTATAAGATGAGTCGCAATCGTAAGGTTTAGTTTTGTCAGATTTTAGCATCGGATTTCCACTCTCTGCTCTTACATTTTCTTCATCTTGCCGAATATTAGGGAGGGTTAAATAACATAATGGGCAGCTAATAAATTTACCATTTTACTATTTTAGATTCAGTACTATGTTTCTTTCGAGCATCTTTTGACATAGTCATTGATTTCAGCAGTTTGTTTCAGCATTTGTGTAAAGCAGAATTGCAGCATTGAAGTCAAACGAATTTACAAAATAATAACGTATTTTCACGTATAATACACGGCCTTCAATGGCCCACAAAATAAAGACTACTAAAGTATCAATATCTATCCATTTCCATTATATCCAGTTGCGGTAGGTACATACTTCAGTATTACTTTGGGGGAAGTTTATTTAAATTCACCGAAGAGTATTTCAGGTTTAGTGGCTACGTGTAGTGATAGTGTACGCCAGACACAAATCAGCAACAGCCTAATTAAAAATAGTTTATGAAATACGACGGCGCTTTATTCTACTAATCTTAAAGAGCTTGACATTAGTAATAAACTTATTGTTTTCAAGATCTCCATGTCCGTCACGACATGTTGAACATGCAAGATACGTTAGTAATAATTAAGGTACATTGAACAAACACTAACAGAAAGTGTAGCTCGTTTGTTATTTAGCAACCTACTTGTTTTCTAGAATTCCATTTATTATAAAGGATAACATAAACAATATTTCTAGCAAATTTTTATGAATAAAGTGTTACGCTATCTGTATAAATACACACCAACAGCGATTTCAAACGTGTATTTATAGTCAGAATTAAATATGAGGTACACGAAAGGAATTACGAGGACAGTATAATTCTCACTATGGGGTCTTTCATACTTTTACTTTTAGATGATTTGAGCCGCTAATAAATCCTACTGTTTTCTAGAGGCATAGATATTTTAAGTGCTTTATGATCTGTTGTTATAAGCAACGATAATATTTACATACTTATGTATGCGAAAGTTTCTATTTACAGTTTTAATTAAAATTATTACTTTTACAATTTTATGTTATCTCAAAATATACGACAGTATACGACAATCACTTTTGTTCTTCTCCAATTTCTATCTTATGGTCGATGTCAAAAGGAAACTATTTTTACTAAAGTTACCACTATAGAGGCTATTTGGCATGTCTTCTCGAGGAAGGAAAACGATCTATACGGTCTTCTTGATTATAATCTGTGCTGATCATCTATCAGGACATTTGACAGTGATGCTTGTGGTACATCTCACAGTATCGAAAAAAGAAAAGACTAGTGGATTTCACGAACAACATCCGACGAATTGCTAAGCATATAATACTAACACTCCTTGGGTATATCTTCTTTAGTTAAATGTTTAAATATCACTTAAAAATTGCAGTCCTTTCGGGCACAGTTAATAGTACTGTAACATTAGAGCACGTTTCAAAAGCTTCTACTAATTGTAGGTTGTCTATTCGTATGTCCTAATTTTGCATTAGTGTACATACCATTGCCACTGTGATTCATTAATTATCTTTATTCTGTTTTAATGAATTACGCAAAAGATGTGTCAAGGTTACTTTATGTATTCTTCTTCCATTGTTTTCCGTGTGCCAGATTATATACGTGATAATTTAAATAGCGTTGAAGTTAATGCATAATTGAAACTAATGCTGCTGTTCAATGCAGTAGCAGAAATAAAATAATTACTGTTGACGGTCATATGATCCGGTGGATTGTGATGACATCGAATTGTAAAAAGCTCAATATCGCTAGATAAGGATGCACACCAAAAATTTTAACATTAAAGTATAATTGAGGTTGAATGACAAAATGACAATATAAAATATTAGTCTAACCAAAGGAATCAGATTTTGAATTTAAAACAGTTCCTCTGAAAATATTACACACTTTTAATTTAATGGACGCATAACGGCGGTGCACAACACATTTCGTACGGTCATCCATTGCTTATGCCACCGGGGATTTTTGCACTATATTAAGAAGTTACATCGTATATTCCCCTACAAAGTTTGCACATTTTACATTTAATTATACTATTTACGATATTATTGCCAAAAGGACTATACGTTAAGCGAGTATTTGAAAAAAGTAACAATGAAATCGCATCTTATTGTTTGATATTGTCTCTAAAATTTACCCAGTCTACAATATTTGATGATTTAGTCGAACGTTTGGGTCTCCCACAACCATATCGTAGCACTCCAAATAAGAAAACTTTATAGTTCAAACATTTTTCACAGACCAGAAATGTGTATCTTGAAGCCTATTCGAATACACGCAAAGAGAAAAAAATGCAGTTTCAAATTATACTAGGAGGAACTATCAGAGGAAGGCAAGAAGGCAGAAGGAAGGAAAGGTTGACGAGCATCAACAACATTTATTGTTATGGTATTAAGCTAACAATCTTTGCCTTAATTTGTCTAACTTTTTAGCTGCATAAGATGTATTATTTTATCTTTCTTATTTTCTAACATGTGCATGTTACATTGGTATCTGGATGATTTAAATAAAAAATATAGTCTTTTAAAACATCATATTTTTTACTATATGCAGTCAGTTGATCTATTTACCTCTGATATTATATGCGAGGTCACCAAAAACATCTTGCATGAAGATTATCAAAAGTTACACACGCAAGTTTTCGTCGTATTAACGAAACAAACTTCTTATGAACTGGAGCATTATCCTGATGAAACAAAATTCCACGCGCTTGCCTCTTCTATTTTCTTTTATGCAACCACAAAGTTGACTAATTAGTGTAGCGTAGTACTAGCCTGTGATTGCATATTCTCGTTCCAGGTAATCAATATAAATTTACTTGGCATTCCAGAAAATGCAGGCTTTAATCTTATCCGCCGAGGGTTGGACCATAAACCTGCGGAGTGGTGAAGATCCCCCATGATGGCATTTCTTACTTTGGAATTTCTGCTCGGGACCGAAGTGATGAAACCAGATTTAATTTAAGCAATTCAGAAATTTGTTTGGATCAATTATAACATTCAGGGTACCGATCTTGCAGACTCCTTATGAAGTCCTAAATTGATTATTGTTTCAATTGTACTGTTGGAAAAGCCTGTTATCTCTGCTAAACGTCTAGTAGTTAACCGACGATCTTGTTAAATCAAGTCACAAATACGATCAACATTTTTCTACATCCAGTTTGGGCCGTACCAGCACCTTTTCAATGTTCGCAACTTCCACCTCGAAGTTCTCGAAACCACCTGATATACAGGCAGATCATCCCCAAGTATACTAAGCATATCTTTATAAATCTATTGTGCCGCTAAATTTTGCTCCATTTTCCAAAATCTTGGAGCAGCTTCTATTTTAACTCAAGAAAACTTTTCAACCAATACAGCTGCAGTACTCAATTTTGGCACTTTGTTCCTTTCCCGAGAAAGATTGTGGAATAAACGAAACTTACCTCCACCTCCGCAAGTGATGAGAGACTTCCTTGGAAATTGTACGTGAAATATATGGCACACATTTACAGATCACTCCACAGTTACGGCTGTCTAAAGTCCACTTTACACCATGCTAGATTCATACTTTTTCTATACTAGATTCTATTCTAGGATTTTCTAAATACTATTTTAGGTGGAAGTACTACAAATGAATACGTGATGGCGCTACTAAACAGCTTCTACCAACTTGACCAATATAACCTACCTTCGTTTCCAATAATATACTGAACTTGTATTTATTTTCCGATGTTGACCAATCTGCCAAAAGTACTTCTGCGCATGTTCTAGTATCAATTTAGAAACAAAAATATGACAGGATCTAGTTTTTAAAATAGTATAGCATCTAGTATAGTTTGGTGTAAAGTGGCCCTTAGGTGATACTTTTTCTGACTATTTTTTCTAGTTTCTAGAAAATAGTATAGAAAAAGTATGGTGTAGCATAGCATGGTGTAAAGTGGCCTTAATTCTTACGTGCGGGGTCTGTCTTGTATTCGCTCTTCTGTTGGAAGTGCTCTATGTCTGTAAAACTTAAGATGTCTATGCAACCTATCTCTAATCGAAATTAATTTATAACTCATTCACACGATTCAAATGCGCACAGTTCAGAGACTTAATATATCTACTCCAAAATCGCGTTTTGTTCGTTATTCTTGTGTCTTCTTCATTGTTGGGCAATATTTAAACTTAAACAATTGTACTTTTAGGTTTTTATAATTTCTCGGGCATTGTCAGTAAGCATTGTACATATTTACGTAGCATCTTCGCAAAATTACATGTTTTAGTTAAAATAACTTGATGTTATTTTGCTGTTCCGTATCACCCTACTGCTTGGAGAAGAAAAGTTCTTAAAGCTGGATTTATTTGAACTTAATTTAATTATTAAGCTTATAACCACATATGTATCTGGTATTATTTTCTAAACTGACGTATGCTCATACATCCATACTTCAGTTTTCTTAAAAGCACATTGTTCTTAATTAAATCGCAGCCTTCTGCAATACGCACATATTCGACCACAGCTCGACCACCCAGAACCACTTTTTCTGGAAGATTTTATTCGAAGATGGTAATTGCTTAAATTAATCCAATTCGAGTAGTTTTTACATTCTGCCTATATCTACACAGCAATTATGTTTATTATAATACTGAAACAGGATGTGCCATTTTCATTAGTATGTAACAGATAAGTAGCGTGTTATTTAATTTTGTTTGCAACGAGTCGTTATGTAATAACGACCCATTACGCTAATTATTACTGTAATGGAAACAAGTAAATTAATTGTCTATTGTCAATTTTTACTTACTAGTAGGTGATGCGATTAGGGAGACAAACAATTAGAATTAAGTTAGTCAATGAGACTATTCTACTGTTTCTAGTACATTCCAATTCCTGGTTCTGCGTTGTTCCTATATTCATGACTAATGCCTTTGTCCATATTTTTTTAACGCATGTAGATTAATCTTTCTGCTTATTGCGTTTGTAGGTAAATCGAACACTAGTTTTATTTTTTCAAAGAAGCTAAATTCAAAGCGATTAATAGTTGCTGGGCCAATCTATTTATTCAGCAAATATGCATATACTATGCAAGCCCGTCTATGAACCACTGTATTAAACTTATAAAGTACATTGGAAGATTCAAATTGTTAGAAAATTCTCAGACGCATTCATCTTTCTGACGAATTTTTTATTGCACACATTGCAAGTTTCGTTTGTTCTTATTGTTAGTGGAGTAAACCAACTAGTCCAAGTCGGAGAAGTACTTTCATGTATATATAAAAGCAGTGGGCTGCTTTTCAGTGCTGAAATTCTTTATAAAATACAATGACTTAGCAAATAGAGAGCCACCCCATTATTAAGTTCTTGCCTCTGTAATCTTGTCAGTAATGCAGTTGTGAAATCATAATTGCAATTTTCTTAGAAAATCTATAATTTATAGAATATTCACATGACTATACAATAGCTGTTAGAGGTCGGTTACCAAAAGTTCTGGCGGAACGTATGCAAATAGCAATAAATGTGGTAGACAACTGGTGTATATATGAACGACCGTCAGCCAAAGAAAAGAATAGTAGAAGGCTTATAACTAACACACACATCCAGAAAATTACCACTAAGCTTAGTCACACTAGTGCCCCAGGCAAGTGTAGGCAGTTGTGCGGGAGAAAGTGGGGCCTTAAACCTAAAGCGACTCTTACACATAAGAATAACCAGACACATGATAACATATAGAGCAGTAGTATGTATAGTGGCCAAACCTGTAAGAGGCGGGGATGGCCAGGATGCTAAGTGGCGTGCATATACTGACCTGTCACTGCTCCACGGAAAAGATGAGATAGACCCCACCGTGGCAATGGAGGTCATCCTAAACTTGCCACCATTACATATCTATATATAAAGAACTGCTAGCACTGATAAGTAAATTGCACAGTGCCAAACATCAAAAACTAACACTTGAACTTAAGGAGGCGCAACCTTACTCACTGCCAAGTGATGCCATGGTTGAGAATTTCAATCGAGATAAGAAATATCAACTGAAGATACCAGATAAAAACGACTGGTAGAAAAGCCATCCAGTAAGAGAGTACTCGAACTGGTATACAAACAGCTCTAAAACGGAATACTGCGTAGGAGATGGTTTATATGGAAGAAAGCCTAGAAAGGCCCTTTCGATAAGCTTCAACAGAGACACAACGCTGTTCCAAGCTGCAGTAGCAGCAATTTATCACTGCGTTAGAGAAGTCAAAGAATGGGCCGAGTTATGTAAAAGCGTCGCTATTTTCTCAGACAGCCGCTCAACACTTAAAGCGATTAATTCAGCGTGTTGTGTCAAGTGTTGATTCTAAGGTGGTTTGGGAAATGAGACAGCATACGATCTGGCCAAAACAAATGCGTCAAGGCCATTCATTGGGACGAACCCTTTCTTCGGAACCACGAAATCGCAACTCAAAAAGTCTATCAAGAGGTATATGCCTCTATACTATAAGCCTAACAGAGGATTCCATCTGCAAATTCTGCACGGAGGAGGAAGAGACATTGGTTCATGTGCTGTGCCATTGAGAAGGCCTGGCAAGGACAAAGTTTCTAGTACTTAAGGATGATACGTCTCATAACGAAGGCAAAGTTAGAGGGGCCTTCGAGAATTATGGAGGATCACAATAGATCTGAAGTACGACGATTAGAGTCAGTCTTTTACATGCTTTGCATATTTTCGTTTAATTTAAAGCAATCCTAATATGTTTAAGCTTTTACCAACAAAAGAAACTAGGGATTTACAAAGTTTTCGTAAAAAAAGATCTGGTATTAGTCTTTGACACGTTATTTAATTATGAAATAAAATTCAATAATTTTAGATTATTACAACATACAGCAATACAATAATATAGAAAATCGATGAAATAGTACTAATAATCTTAATTATATTGCTACTAATTTAGGACGTACTGTATCACTACAGGCTTTTCCATGATTACTTTAAAGTGTGCCAATTTATTGACCGACAAATTGAATACGGATGAGGTAATTTGTTATTTCTAGTAATGTAAATCAACCGTAATAAATCTGTTAACGTTTAATTTATCTGTTACACCGATTGTAGATTACTTACTATTACAGTACTTGTAGCTTATATGTACTAGTATTGAATATTTTTAAACTACTTTAACAACTAAATCAGCTGTATACATATTGCAAATCTAGTAATAAGAAACGATTAATCATTACTTACAAAAATAAACGAACTTTGCCTGGCATGTTTTTAAGTTTAAGGAAGTTTGAATTAAAAATGTGTTATGTAAGATTTTAAAGGATTTTGTAATTCCATCCATACTTTGAATCATAACATATTGCTTATTATAGTAAAAGTATTAGTAATATGACTTTCGACATTACCGAAGGTATAAATTTATCGAAGAATATTATACGCTTGGAAGTGATATATGGACTATACTCCTGTTATACATAATGTTCTCAATATCTTGTCAATTCTAGTATACCATGTCTTTGGACCTTGGAGGTATCGTGCTTTAAATCCAGGCCACGTCCATCAAATTTACATAATAACATCTGTTTTCAAGTGAGAGCCTCAATTTGCTACAGAAATATGCGTACGTACAATAGAATTACAAGCGTCGTCCAGAGGGCAGCGTCGAACAAGAAATTAAATCATCTTACAATTAGATATAATATACGTCGGATAGGTTTCAAATTATCTACGCGGTTGGTCCTCATAGACAAAACTAACATTAAACCGTCGTAAGAAAATTGGCCCGATATTGCTCTCGCTGCTATCAATCAAGGAAAGGTGACTGTAATATCTAAATTACCGCTACACGGCGGGTCTGTTAAAGGGATATGGGGTTTTTTGTCAGAGCGATAATGCGGTAAAATCAGAAGAGATATAGAAGAGAGAAAGTGATTTATCTCCCTTCAGTAATAACAATAGTCCTTGTGATCTCTCGTGCAATATAATGACTACTCCAACATAATTCTTAATCTAATAATACTTGTTGGCACCCACGCACAATTTGTTTATATAAAAACACTTCTTCGTGTGTGCATTTTCTTGAGGCTATTTGTCATATGTAGTTTCGATATGAAATGTTATCATTATCGCTGGAAGTAGTAAGTGTACTTGTATGTAGGCATATTGTATGTAGTGTTAGGGTGATAATATACTGCTACCTACAAGATCTACTGTGTACCATATTCTCGCTGGATTTACAGCTGGCCGATTAGTATGATTGCTGTTAAAAAGTACAGGATGTCGGTAACCTCCAGATTAGATAATTCTACCTTTTCCATTTCATGTACTCCTAGGTGTAAAGCCCTTGAGATGCACAGTGCAGAGCAGTTTAAGAGTAGATGGGTGGATGTTTCATCCTCTTCCTCACCAAATCCACATTTGGTTTCCATAGCAATTCCAAAACTACTTAGGTATCCATTCAGTTTGCAATGGCCTCATGGGATACCTTCCAATATCCGAATATTGGTTTTGCTGAGATTAATACATTCTGAAAATCTCTTTTAGCTATGTTTCCAGAATGGTTTTAGTTTGCCTAATACTGAAAAGATTATGGCCCTCTAAAAGGTAATCTTAGCAAGATTGTCTATCTCGTTTCCTTCCACCTCTGTATATCACGGAACAGAGAGGGATTACCTTGTTTTTTTGCCTAGCTTCTTTAGTTTATCTAGGCACTCTAGGATCACACGCTAGTATCTTTGTTCCATACGCTCTTGGTACTAAGCTTTGTGGTAATTTTTGTCACAAAGCCGAACTTCTTTGGTAAGTCGCCTCGAGATCCGTCCCAACTGCCTTCACCTTCAGGAAGTTGAGACGTATGCTTAGCCAATCCTTCCCCGATCAATCAACGTGTGGTCCTTCTGGCGGTGTTTTCCATAAAAATGTAGAGAGGGGTAAAGAATTAATACCACTTAGCAGTAGCTGGTGTAGGACAGATTTTCATTGCTCCAATTATGCATACACATGTAGTTTGGAGAGATTAGCCTTCGCGATAGCCAGAGTAGTTCTATTGCTTCAAAGCACTGCTCTATCAGTGAAAGTTGGTCTCACTATTGCTGTATACAACCAGAGCAGTGTTTCTGGATTGCATCCTCAATTATTTCCAGCGAAGTTTATACAAGCTATTAGGGATTTTTTACCTAATAAGTTAGTGCAAGCGTATGCTTGTTCCAGTAACTCCACTTATTTCTACAATTCATAAAATTCAAATAAAACATTTGTCGCTTTAATTCGTGTTTTTGCCGTTTCGAGGAGAAAAAAATAGGGAGAGTTACCTGATCCAAGACGCTAACCAAAAATATCAATTAACAAAATCTTTAGTTCGTTTTAGCCATAATTTTAGCTGAGGAATCATGGAGACTGGTTAAAAGTTAAATTTTATTATTATAGTATAGCAGTAGACGGAGCTTGCAGGAGCAAAAGAAAAATGTGCTTAGAATTAGAATGAATATTCGAAAATTAGTTCAAATCATGATGACTTTTGCTATTAGATTCTGCATCTTGATCATCAGCCCCTTCACTAAAAGTAATATCCTTTCCTTGATGATAAAACACATATGTAGGTACACATATTTGTTTTGCAGTTACAAGATCTACCGCTTCCTATAAATGTTTTACAATTAATTTTCTCTCGCGTTGATGAATGTTGATTTGATGGCCATGTACACAAAATTTTTGCTAAAGCAAGTTAATCTTCTTTTATTTGTGGCGAGTGTAACTGCAGTGGCTTCCGAGCTGCATTGCTCGCATGTTCTTGCTGTGTTGTAGTGTATGTAAAAATAAAGGTCTGGCGCGCCACAATTGCCGGACTCAGCATTCGAACTCCGTATCTCTCATCCCTTCAGTATCAGAGATCTACCGATCTTACTCTCTCGGTCAACGAACCAATCCTACTTTGATTACAGCAAATATCGTCTTTATGATGGAGACATTATGTTTTGCATCTACATCACATGTCTGTTTTGGGTGGTACGTATAGAATTTACAATTAAGCCTACAGAGAAGTGATTTCTTCTAATTGTGTCTGATGACAAAATCATTACCGATGTGTTAGTTTTTTCCGCAAATTTTATTGCATAACTTGTGAAATACGGAAAATTTTTGGCAATCAAAGAGCCAATAAGTAACTGTTGTTGGAGTTATATCGTTGACTTCTGTGTAATTTTGAAGGCTAGCTTTCAAACTAGCTATTACCTATATTCAATCTAGATATGTACATATACATACATACATATCACGCTTGACATAAATTAGCTGTTACTTGACATCAAATTATATGCAATATGATCAAAATGTTACACTTTCAACTGAAAAATTGAGGAGCTACTTATTAAGATAACTACAGGTTTAGTTAACTCGAACAAGTTTTGAGATAACGTATAGAAAATTCGCAAAATTCTAACTTCCCGTTTGCCGTTGAAAAGTACGTTTCGTGACTCATACGCGGCAAATGTAGTTAAAATTATAATTAATAATCTATAATAACAGGTTGTTATGAATCGCATTTGATTGCGCAACCTATGAAATCGCTGTTAATAACAATAATGAAAGGGAAGTGTTAAAACTGGAATATGATCAAGCCGGAGCAGAGATTGTTGATTTTCTTATCTAGTCCAGAAAAGGTGTAAACAACGAGTGCTCACAATACGAAAACTACGAGGAGCAATTTTTTCGCGCAGCAGCATTTACTTGAGAAATCGCCTGGAGCTCTTACAGAAATCAGGTTAGTCGATAAGAAGGTTTCTAATGTACGTAGGTTGTAGGAGGCGAATGGCGTTCGAGTGGTTCGCCTCCTTGCCGTTGGGTTCGCTTGCAGCAATGCAGCGTTGTGTTAGCTAAGTTGCGTTTTACTACCGTATTTTATACAATGTATGTATGTATGTGTATGTACGATCTACCTATATGCAAATTAACTCAACGTAGTAGACATATATTCATAATTCGCAAAAATGCTATGCGTTATGGTAACTATTTTGCCTTAGACTAACCTGTCTCGCAACGTTTTATTCGCGAGTACATTCGAGTATGTGAACATACAAAACTGCGTGAATCTGCCGGAATTATAAAATTTATACGAGAAAATTACACATTTAAGGATTCCTAAATGATTAATATATAGCTAATTAATATATGCTAGCAATGTTTGTGTACAGTTGTACACCTAATCAAACTGACACTATTCCATATAAATTTCTCATATATCGACGTACCAGCATAATAGTAAGTACTATTCCAAGCAGAGGCATTGAATTGTGTTAGAAAGTAAACCCTCAGCGTTGAGAAGTTGTGGAGAACTATTGCGATTCTTGCCTAAGACAGGGCTCATTGTGGAGTTGCAAAACAGGAAATGCAATTGGCTCATAGTCTCTCAATGTAGGCAGAGATCACCTCGTAGATTTAGTAATCATAATAACACAAACAAAGAAAACGGAAAAACGGATAAACTTCTAGACACTAACAGAAGTTCCGACCAGTTGAAATTAAATTAAGAATTATATCATCAAGTTTTTCTGATTGAATCATTCTTTAGAAATACTGTAAAATTAGAAAATGGAGAATGGTCATACTCTTTACAGCCTTGTATAGAAGAATTTCGGACAAAATTTCCTAATTTTCCAACATATGACAGTTTGCCGCAATTGAGTAACGAGTCAGTGGTTAAACTCCTTGAAACAGCGTTGGTGTTCCGAAAAACAGGTGCAGACAGCTGAAAATCTAGCAGATGCTGAAGAATATAATCGCCCTCATACAATTGACGAACTTACTAAAGCTATCCGAAATGTGTGTGAGGAAATTACAGTAAATAACTTAAGGAATGCCTTCAATAACATGAGACGGTAATGGAAAATGGCAATGGAGATATAGTACCTACTGTACATTATCTGGTTGAATTTCAACAACAGTTTCCTGATTTTGAGTTCTTGGAAGCGGCGGTGCTGGCCAACAGTCCGTACAGAGCAAATTATTGAAAATGTTCGAGAAATTATTAACGCGGCATCAACATCTTTGCATAGAGTCTTATAGCAAGTTCCCGTATCATATGAAAAAATGAAAGAAAATTTTAAGGAGGCAAATTGTCTAATTTTCTTATAAGATGCTACCGCCTGACCACAACAGGCGCATGTTATATTGCCAGTGGTTCACCCAACATTTATTGAACAAATGACCTCTTGGATTTCACATTTACAGGATAAGAATAAATCACGAACTAAAACAGGAAATAGGGAAGATATTGTGCAAACAGAGAATAAAATGGCTTGGTCATCTATGGAGAGCAGCAGAAGTAGCACATATAAGAACATTAATGACATGGAGACCTAGTGGTTTCAGATGAAGAGGGTGGCCCAGATCGAAGTGGATGGAAGTGGTAGTCAGGGACCTAGAAGAAAAAGGCGTTAGGAATTGGCAGAGAAAGGTGATGGACAGAACATTATGGAAGACAATAGGCCTGATGCTCTAAAATTATAAATGGGGACTGATCCACCTCGCACACAGGATCCAGAGATCTCAAATATTTCGTTAATATCCGTTGCATTCCCAGAAAGTTAGTGTGCACATTGATGTTTCTCGCATACAAGTAATGCTCACATTCTATGAAGGAACTTCATGCAAACGAGTTGCAACAGGGATATTTACAACAAGATGGTGCCACTGCATACACGACTCCGCAATCTACAGTTTCTTTGCGACAATTTTTTGGCGAACGTCTGGGTGTGTCAATCCACAAACTATTAGAATATGGAGTTCTGTCAATCCACAAACTACTAGAATGTGGAGTGCTGAGAACCCTCATATACCTATTTCGTTAGTCTCTCTTGCATTCCCATTTGGGGTATATTTCTCGCAGACCCATAATCTTTGGAGGAATTATCAATGTCCCAATATATCGAGACAACAACAACAACAACTTCATAAAACAACTTCACGGAGGCAAGCTGCAACAGGAATATTTCCAACAAGATGGTGCCACATTGGGACAAAAAAATATGAAAGGGCATGTAAATTTGTGTTTGCGTGAAAATGGTGGCCATTTTCAACATTTCATATAACAAATTGAAAATAAACCATAAATAAACCAAAACATGACATTTAAAATAACTCTAAGCTCGACGACATAAGTATTGTTGCGATTTAGTTTATATACATATATTAATAAAAGACATTAAAGACACGCTGTACGTTCAGAATTCCAAAGAAACTTTTTATCTGAACAATAAGAATTTGCTCATAAGGTAGTATGTTTCACCAAAATACAATACATGACTTGAATGAAAGCTGTAAAGTATTTATTGAATTCGCTTTTAACACATGGAACTACAGGTATCTACAAAAATATCAACGATCATAAGAACACCGTTTGATGGTATAAGCGTTGTCTTACAGGAATGGCTACAGTCGGTTTATCAAAGAATTGTATCTAAATGTTAAATCGATATCGTTCATAATATTATTGCAGCTCAGAAATAATTACATAGAGCTTATTGGTAGCCACATTCGTCATAATTCATCAGAATTTTGTACTGTAACGTCTCATGTGTACTTTAGACAGAAGGATTTAATTTTAGATTCTTGTAGGCCAGTCCGATTCAAACACTAGTTGCTAATCACTTACTCAGAAAATGTTCTTTATGTTTCAGATAGTTATCTGGCTAGTAAATACAACTATTTCATGAATAAACATGGTGGACTAAAGTTGTTTCGTAGTGTATGCATATAGTAATTAATAATACAGATTAATAGGTAACATCGTAACAAAGCAAATAAAACATGTTTATATACAAAAATATTCACAGCAAGAGCTGCACAACACGCAGCTATTGCAGTTGCACCCACTACAAATTCAAAAAATGAAAAGAGCAATAATAATCAATATACAGTATGAAGGAAATGCATCATAATTTTGTAATTTAACTCCTCTATAAATACATACATACATACATTAGCACATACCGATTCGAAGTAAACTGATCTATACCTATCATGCATTTACATAGTAGAATCAACAATAAATTAAATGCAATAGTAAGGTAAGATACAATACGATAGTTTTACTAATTTACATCTCTTAAAGCCTATTTTTTGTGCTAACGTATGTATCTACTTATATGAGTCATCATCTTTTTGCTTTATCTGCAACATAACTTCTTCAATTAGGCTTATATTCTACTACAAATAACTCTTGCTGCTAGTATCTAACAACTTTAAACTCGAAAACAAGGTTGATGTTTCGCTGTATTTAAATTACATTGATCATCAAGATAATTTGACAGCAATATTTTTTTATTACGCGTTCATTAGTGTTGGATTTTCGCATTATATGAAAGCTATTAGTTCCCCTACATTTAACAACATATCTAAATAAGAAAGCTCTCTTGAAATATTAACGAAAAATCTCGTTCGTTAAGCGGAACCTCTTTCCACATCATTAAAATGAATATACAATTTAAATTAAATTATTAATAATTCAGGCCGCAAATGCAAATGACGGGCAGCACGCCGTCCAAGGTAACATAGAATTACACGTCAGATTGTTGGAAACGTGTAATTAATACAAATTTATTGATAAAACCTAAGATAATTAAATCATGAACGTGCAAATTTATACGCATCGGATATCTTCATTTATTTTCATAACAGTTAAGTCTTACTTTTAAAAATACTGTCTTAATGTTTGCGCCTCCATTATGTACAACCATGGTTGTGTTGTTCTCCCGTTGTGTTTAATAGCTGCAATGTCGAAAATTTCGCTGACTAATTGATAAATTAGTAATGCGGTAGAAATAACGGTATAGATTTATCAACTAGATTATTGTGAATTCATAATCACTTAATCTGGTATAAGTCAATACATAGTTAAAACTTCATTTATTGAATATAAGTAGCGGTGGTAATGTGATCAGGAAAACACATAATACTATTAAAATCTTAATAAAGTGCAAAAATCGTATCACGATTTACTCTAGAATTATCAATAATCTAATCATAAATTGCTAAATTAATTACTGAGTTTCTCTTGATGATTTTTGCTAATGTAACGCATACTTGTAAATATAGTCTTATTAAAGAACGTAATTTTCGTTTCAGGAAACAAAGATTTCTCTTATTACCTGTTATGCGTAGTATATGTAGTACTCTCTAAGAACCATTTCAATTTGTCATGTTTATTACACGATATAATTTATGTAAATAGTAAACGCGCTTATAATTTCGCGTAGAACTAAAAATTGGAGGACTATTTATGTGAATCTAGTTGAACTGAAAGCAATTAAAGAGTAAACCCAGTGCACTCGTAAAACATTTTAATCTCAAAACTTACTTTACTGTAGAATGCATGCCCACATATGTATGTATGCATGTATGTAGGTATACTTGCTTCATTCCATGTAATACCTTACGATAGTAAATCAACAATTTCCACAAATTATTGTCTTTACTAAATTATAAGCTTGTGCATACATCGCGTTGTTAATTTTTTTTATCACAATAACTGGATAATGTACAATTACGTATGTATGTAAATTTATGTATGTTAGCTAGAATTACTGTAGTTATAACTAATACTGTCTGAATATATTTATTTTGATTTTTGACCTCGTTTTGTCCACAAAAATTCTGTACACATCTTTTTACTTCAAACTTGAAATGGCGCTGAGTAATAATAGCATTCATATATAAAGTAAAGTAAAATTTATTCCCAAAATATCACGAAAACAGTAACAATATAGGGGAACTCACAAACAAACTTAATCCTTGACGTGTAGAAAAAATAATATTAGTACCAATAACGATGATAATAATAAACGTATAAATAGTAATACAATAATATTGATAACAACACTAGTAATAGTGATAGCAATACATAATAACAATAATGAATGAACCTTTAAGTGAAACTAAAAATTAATATATTCCTGTAAGGAATAAAAGGCATTCATCACTAAATAATCACATAGATGTTGTTTGAAACGTAAGCGGGTTAAACTTTTCCAATGATTAGGAATTTTATTATATATTTTGATAGCTAGAACCTGTGGGAACTGCTGAAATAAGGTTAATCTAGACCTATGTGTGGCTATATCATTTCTACGTCTGGTGTTGTAATCATGTTTGTCTTTATTATGTTGAAATTTATTGAAATTATCACAAGCATAGAGAGCAAGCTCAAGAATGAAAATACAAGGGAAAGTTAATAATTTATAACTGATAAATGCTGGTTTACAAGACTCCGAGGGTTTTAGACCTGTTAT
Organism: Popillia japonica; assembly: GCA_004785975.1. Lineage (NCBI taxonomy): Eukaryota > Metazoa > Arthropoda > Insecta > Coleoptera > Scarabaeidae > Popillia > Popillia japonica. The sequence goes on from SMLS01061718.1 coordinate 40,183, forward strand.
ACAACGGGTAATACGTTTCTGACTAATAAAACTATCTTTGGGCATGGTTTAATTTCCCCAATATATAATTCCGTAAGAGAGTATGCTATGAACATAAGCATAATATACTATGATTGTCCTTAAGTTTCGGACGAAAAAACAAATTGAGTTTAATTTGGGCAGCAGACTTTCACAGTGAGCCCTCCAGTTGAGAAACTGATCTAGGCACACTCCTAAAAATTAGGAGAGTCGACGACGGTAAGCTGGTTACCACCCAGTGACAGTACAGTCTGAAGCTGATTGGGATGAAAACGCAAATAAATGCTTTTTTTATTATTAACAAGAAGACTATTCGTAAAGAACCAATTATATGCATTGCTCAGTAAGTTATTACAAGTCTCAGCTAAAATATCATTCTTCTTATCTGTTGCTAATAACGCAACGTCATCTGCATATAAAGTGATTGAAACATTGTGGAATGCCAATGGAAAATCGTTGATAAAGAGTAAAAAAAGTACGGGACCTAAAATTGATCCTTGTGGAACTCTTATGTTATTAGGAAAAATTTCGGAAGCAAAACTTTCTACGACAGCATTCTTGTTATACAAAATATTAATATATTGAGTTCTGTTTCGTAAAAATGACTCAATCCAATTTAAAGCATTCCCTCTGATTCCATAGGCTTGAAGTTTGTTTAAGAGAAGGTCGTCTGACTTAATCTGCAAAATCAACAGAAGTAGGACCTGATTGCGTCGTATATGTAAAAAGCGTTCAAATAAGCTTTGCCTCTTCAATGGCCGCGAATACTTACGCTTGACTGCCAACCCATACTTTCGGAACTTGAATGCCCATCATTGGCAATCCGAATTGCCAACGGCAGGATAGGTACTGAGTGCGATAAGTACATTCACAAACTAATCAAAAAATTTCCCCAATTTGCAAACTCGAGCGCTGATTTTAAACTTTAAAGTAATCCGCTTCATCCCACATTCTATGCAGCAATTAAACAAAATAATGATAAACTCTTACGAGACACTGAGTATTCCGTATAGATATAGTTGCATCCGCAATTACGGAGAAAAAAAAATGAGAGATTGAAAAAATACCAAACGAAGCCCTGAAAAATTAAAGCTACCATGAAATATCCTAAATCTTTGGGTAAAGATTCCGAAGTGGTATTGAATTGCCACAGCAAGCTGAAACAACGCAATGTCATAGCGTTACGTTGAGATGGGTACCGGACCACTCTGAGATTAGTGGAAACGAACTTGTTGACCGGCTAGCCAGAGCAACAAATGAAAAACCATTCAAAGAACCTAGGGATGCATCGAAGTTTTCGTTAGAACTAACAATTGTCACTATATTTTAGTACTCATAAAACAGTTATATATTTCTCTTAACTCTTTTTTGATATGTCTTATAGTTTTGGTGATATTAAAGCAAATAGCGAAAGGTAGCGTTGGCTCTTGTCCGCCCCCACCGCCGAAAACGGGCGATTTAGCATCTATGAAAGTTGCCGTTGTTCTTACACTGCATCAGTCTACAAACCCACCAAATTTCATTTAAATCGGTCACCATCACTTGTCTGTGTTTCCTTGTAAGCTCGCTGCCAAACATTCCCATTTGAAGAGGCTTATTGGCATGAGACACTGTAAAATCCTTGGAACCGCACAAGGACAGACTTCGTAAAGCTGTTTCTATGAGCAGGCTAAAGATGCTTACAGGCATCTTGAGTGGACTGCAGAGACGTAGCAGAAACTCCCGCGCATCTTCCTGACGACTGCTTAGCATGGGACATGGGGATGCGGCCTACTTTGGGATCGCAAGATTAGATGAAGCCAGACTAGGAAAACCAACTCTCAACCGACGCACACACTTCTCCTTACAAATCCAACCGAGTTGGGAGGCATAAACGACAGGGGGGCATAATACAAAAAACAAGGAAAAAAATGGTTTCAGTTTAAGTTGAAGTCACTCACTATTACACACGATTGAGATCTACAAATCCATTTCGGATTCAGTTTCTTTATGGAACACTGCGTATATTATTCTTGACTATGTAATTATTATTACTAAACGACTTGCATATATTTAAATATGCTCCTGGCTATCATTGCTCAAAGAATATTGAACATTCGGCCTCTGTTGCCACTAAAAAGTTCTCATGCCCTAAATAACCTATTATAAAAAGTGTCGCTTTTTCCAGCTCGTTTTTGTTGTATATATGTAAGTACATTGTGTGTATTGAATACTGCGGTTACTATTAAAGCGTAACTGGTTCCAAAATATGAGTATTTCCTTCACATCTTAGCGACACGCACACTAGATCCTGATGATGCGATTATAATAATTCCTTCATTTTAAATGGTACAAGGCAATTAAAATTCTTTTGATGTCGCAACGTGACGCAAGTAGAGTGTAACAAACGGTGCATGTTTTGCACTCGCACATATAAACAAAACTGATATATTCCTACACGAAAGCGATGTTGGCTTACAAATACCGATGCGTACATACATAAACGAAAACTAGGTAGATACATGTACAACGTATGTACATAAGCAAATTGATAAGTCACATAGGGTCGTGTCAAGGTCAGAAGCACAAGTTGATTCGATAGTACACCGTGGGGAAGACCAGATAGGTATTAGGTAAAGAGAATACCCCTTCTTGTTCTTTGAGAACGGCCTTGAGACCGCTAATTGTGTATGTATCTCCAGCGCTTTGTTTCGACTGTGTGAACTTATTAGAACAGTCGTTGGGAATAAACTATACAATGGTGTTTACATGCTTTGATATTGAGAGTAACACTGAACTTTTACCTTATTTTAGGATCTGTTCTGTGTATGCTGTAATCTAGACGTCATTGATTTAAAGCGGAAGGTGTAACCTTATTTTTATGTTACCTAAAAATAATATTCAAATATTTGTATGTGGCTGCAGCGTATTTAAGATTTTGGAACAGCAATACAAGACTTGAGAGTAATCTCATAGCAAACAAATAATGACCGAGGTAAAATGGCGCTTGTGTTTACCAAATAAATTCTAGTAAGTTCTAATGTTTTAATGTCTAGTATTAGAGAAAATAATGTCACGCACAATAATAAGAACTCGCTACTTCTCCAACAATAAATAAGAACAATAAAAATTCATGGAGGTCATGAAAGACTTGTTGAAAACTATTAGCCAGAATAAATTGACAAAATGCCACAAGACAAAAATATATAGACCAAAAAATGTAGTATATAGAACGAGCAAAACTTTGATTATGCTACAGAATGCAAAATCTATTTTGCACACGAAACAATTATCTACCACACATCTGTTATTTACTTGACTGTTGAATTAATATTGTTACTACAATGTGTTCATAAATTTTTGAGACGAGAACCATAAGCAACCAAATACATATACCTACAGATTGGTACTGGTAAAAAAATAATACCCTTACAGTAATGTTCAAACTGTGAAGGTTTACTTTATTGGATTAAAATACATCCAACACAACAACACGAAAAAACAACGACGAGCGAAAACCAATATAAATTTTAGGCGAAAATAGACAACAAAGTGACATAAACAATATGACAACCGATCTATGCTATGTACAGGCTGCCCCTTAAGTGCCTATAAAGCTTCAGGTAGAACTTTTCCTTTATGAATGGTTGAAGCAAATTTACAAAAAGTTGGTCTTTGAATGTTAGTTTTCTTGCACGAGAGTGTTAAAGTTGATATTTTTAGACAATAACGTGAAATTTAATGGGGCATGTATCTGCTTGATAAGTAACGAATTCTCTTGGTCTTATTATACTACCTGATCGATTTAAGGCGGAGGACTACGTAAACTTCCTAAATAACGACCTACCACCTTTATTAGAATACGTTTATTTGTTAATTCGTCGGGATATGCGGATGTAGACATTCTGCTACTGCAGTTAGACAATAATTTAATGAAAATTTCTTTTTATGGGGGATTATTTGAAAAACATTGTATATTTAACGCCTGTTGAAAATTTAGAAGATTTAATACAGTGTCTACGTGAGGCGACGGCAACCATAAAGGGAGACATGGTTGCGGCGTATTCAATCAGCAATTATTTCAAGGGCAATGAATAAACAATTGTTATAAATTTATAAAATAAAACAACACCCTGCAAACAAATTGTACAGATTTTGCTTTTTAAATTTAGATTATTTAGGTCACGAATTACTTAGTGGAGAGTATTTTTTTCCCTTCCCATGGGCGGGTGACCCCGTGCGGCCGCTCGGCCAAAAAGGCCCATTATGCCCATCTATCGTTTAAGCCTTTCAGCACAGTTGCACTTGTGAGAAAAAGTGTGCGAGCTGGTCGAGAGTTAATTTCTCTAGTTTGCGTTCGTCCAATCTGCCGGCCCCAAAGTAGCTCCACCTTTCCATGTCCCATGTGGGGCAGTTGGAAAGGAGATGCACGGGAGGTTCCTCCACAGCTTCTACACTGGGGAGAGTTAGCTAAGCCCATGAGAAACAGGTGTTTGTTTAGTGTGCAGTGCCCAGTTAGGATGTCTGTTAACATCCTTAACCTGGGCTTGCTCAAAGAGACGGCTTTACGGAGCCTGTCCTGGTACGGATGAATACCCAGGATTTTACAGTGTCTCATTCTAGTGAGTCCCCTCCAGTGGGACCGGTTAGTGGAGAATACTACTTGAGTAACACTAAGAAAATGTATTTCTGCACCTTATTGTTACAAGTATGCCGGCCAATGTTTCTAAGCATAATATTCTTTAACCACTTCATGTAAGGAAAGTAAGCATTATAGTAAGTTCATGTTAGCGTTTTTGAGGATAGCATTTCTTACAGAAGAGTGCCACTTCAAGCTTTATAGGCATTTAAGGGACAGCCTGTATAATAATAGTCTCAGAAGTATGTGTATTGCGGAAAATTGTTTTGCCACGTAATTTTCTGTGATGAAAAGAAATAAGATGGGCCCAATGGATTCAATGGCAAAAGTTTTGTCTATTCGTACATTGGGCGGCATTTAGGAAAGATGTTAAATGAGAATATCCTAGTTCATTCATTCTGTGATGACCATATCTTTTATTGTGATTAAAATGTCAATCAAAAGTTTTTTTCAGTAACATTCCTATTATCAGGTTACTTTCTGTTGAATGGATCAACAAATCGAGATAACTGCTGGTATTAGCTGTAAGAAAATTTTCATTGGACGTAAAACTACCATAGCAGTGCTAGGACGAACCTACATATTTTGTTGGAAAAAAATGTTACTACCACCAGAATATTTAGATTCCGTACGGTTTCAATTTGTGCTAACGTTGGTTATAAAGACTAAATTGATTATGAGCATATTTGGGGTGATTTCACCAATGAAGTGCCTCTTCACTTTGGTAGAGAGATTCGTTAATCTCTTGATAAAATATTTGCAAAAGGGCACCAATATCCAGTTGGATAGCTGGCATGTTCTGAAATATTTGTATCATTTTCTAAATTGAATTACTATGCTAAAATTTTGAAACCATATAACAAATAATATGTAAAATATATAAAAAGAATAAATTGTAATCTGTAACTTGTTTGAGCCACCATGTATATAACTTGTGACAGACATGTATGTACTTGTACCCTAGGTCACAATTATCACTATAGCTCATAGTAAAATGTTACTATAACACTGTTCTTCTGTTGCAGTAGGAGTAAGTGAAATCAAAAATATTTCTGTAGATTTATGTAGTAGTAGTATAGTGTAATAGTAGTACCTAGGTTCTAACTACACATTTTAATGGAATATTTACTTTTCAACACAATTCAATAGTTGTCACACTGTATAGGATGTACATACTACTATTACCTACTGTTTATGTATTAAAGACATTCTTCTTCGAAGAATCTTATATTATTTTCTAACAAATACTAGTAGTAACCTCAAAAAGACCGAGATACACCATTAATTAAGATTTCAGTGTCAATAAACTCAGAAAAGACAACTCGTATAATCATGATTACTCCGCTTGATCACCATCGACAGTCTGCTATTTAGTATAAGTGGAATAACTTGATAGAATTATTTTATCATTAGCTGATAATTTCGTTACTGCTTGATCACACTATTCTATGTAACAACAGATCTATTTCGACATTATGCAACAGAACAAATAGCCCAGAGCAATCTCACCAGGAATCATTCATTTCATAATCTATAAAGCCATATATCACATTTTCGTGTCGATAGCAGGTAATAAAATTATGTGTTTAATATAAGTGAAGGCTCATATACTTAGGTGATTTAACTTCATGTCATGATTTCGGTTAGATAATATTGCAATTAAACCAAAAAGTTTATAATACTTACATTATGCTTATATCACCATGTCCAGTATATAATACGTTTGCCACAAAAATGCTTCAATAGGCATAGGAGTTTTATGCAAATAAGTATCAGTGCAGTAATTATTTTTTCAAACTCCATCCTAAGAGATGCACAATCATGTTTGCTTTGTTTCAATTTTTTTTGTAATCCTCAAAAGATATACAAACAAAATTTATACCTTAATGCTTTAATTGGGAGCAGCTTTAATGTATCACTTACACACTCTGACGCTATATATGTATGTATGTATGTATGTATGTCTGTATACAATTTTAAAATCTAGTTACCATTTCACCAGCTTAATTCAGAAATATTGCGACATAAGTTTATATTAAAACCACAATAATTTTACATTATTAAATAATTATAAACAATTACTTGCGGTAAGAGAAAATATTTTTATAATAATAAAGTAATTATAGATATATCCAATAATGCAAGAATATTGTATAATATTAGTAGTAGTAGTACTGGACACTACATTCATAGGTATCCAGATTTGTATACGATATTTTTTAGACTACTTTCAGATGCCACCGTTTTGAAATTAAAAGCACAACAAATTATAGACTTATTTGATTATAGACAAATTCGACTGTTATCACATACGGCTGTGATTATTTTTGTCACATTCTGGAGAATATGATAACCAAACAAATTTATTTAGAAAATGGACAGATCGACTTTTTTTTTAATATTAGGTGTTAGATACTGAAAATGCTTGTTTATTTCTGGATCTTATTATTGTCAGTTACTTCTTTAATAGTGAGTTCGGAAAGTAAAGCAAGAATGGATAATTGTACCTGGAATGATCGGGAGTAGTAGACGATTACATACATACGTATGTGGTACTACTGTCCCTACAAAAACTTTCCTGTATATGTAAAATAGGCTGTTTTTCAATTAATTTTCTTTCTAAGATTGAGAACACTGCAGTTCTTTTTTAATTGTACTGTAACCAAATGTTGACAACGTTCAGTGCGTATATATTTTTATACACCTCACAGTGATATATTATGAACCAACGAACTGTCAAATTGACACACTGCAGCGCAGTTACCAATCATAAGAAAAAATTATGTCTGTCTCTAATCAGAAAAGTTTTTGAGGACATGGTATATTCCGAATGAATATCACATCAGTTGTGACAAACTTATTTAGTATCTCTTTTATCTATAAGACAATGCTCTCGTCAAAGCCACGTTGTACTGATGTATAGACACCCCGAAGACGGAACAGGGTACAGAAGCCGGAATATTCAGGCTTAGTCTAAGAACTGAAACCAGGATAAGCCTATCGAAGAAAACTGAAATGTTTTAGGCAGAAACAGTTGCCATATCTCATTGTATCAGACGAATACTAAGGCTATGAAACGATATAGTACAGTAATGAAATCCGATCTTGTGTATCGGGACACAAGGGTAGTAAAGGGAATTAAAAAGACGGATGCGCTGACTAAGGAAGGAGTGTCAAAGAAAAGTAGCCGAAACCATTGTGAAATGGTCGGCGAATAAAGCTCTAGAATAATGGAAAAACTCCTCTGGGCAGACATAGCCCAAGCAGTTCATTAAAGAATATACGCCCAAATTTACTGAAGACCTACTGAACAAAGGCAAGAGAACTGTCAAGTTAATTTTGGTCTAAAGGGCACTGTAAACTTAATAAACCTATGAGGAATTTCGATCTGATCGAAAATGCTAGGTGTCGATTCTGCCAGACGTAAGATATGCCAATGCGAAGGCAAACCGTACCCAGACACGGTTACCCATGGGTCACAGTGGATATCGTCGTACCAATTATCTACAGGTGATTAATTTGGTGAAACATAGAAGAATATGACCACTTCTTAATTATGATACTTTTCAATATATTGCTTCAAAAAAATACAATACGTATATGGCTGCTAATTACTGCAATGCGTTTTTAAGACAACCCCGTATTGACTTAATTGAATGATAGTAGAAATGATTCGGACGTTCATTGCTAACAGGAAGTTGACAATTTTGCTAATGTGAATCATAATTTAACAATCTGTCATTGTAGTACGTTTTATATAGGCAGATGAACAGCTTATAAAATAAAAAAGTACATAACTTTAATAGAGATTTGTTATATACTATTCTCATCCATCATAATTAGCGATTTCCTAGACATTTTTAGCGAAAAATCTTTAATTCCGCGTACCTACTACGATATAATATGTTATATTAAATACCGGGTAAATTTCTCAATCTAATTTTAAAGGAATTTAGTGCGTGTAAATGAAGCTTAAGTATCTGTTATTTTCTGTAAGGTAACTGACCTATCTACGTACATAACTATCGCTTGAAACGGGAAAACTTGATCTGCTCTTTTGCAATTGTATAACAATATTGTGTTTCTTTATTTTGAG
>SMLS01061720.1:0-17410 GCA_004785975.1 Popillia japonica
TTTTTTTGGCTCCTTCAGAAACCACTTAAATTAACGATGAAGTATCAAGTTAGTTTCTGTGAACATTGCCACAACAAAAACTTTGTAGAGAAGGGCAAGCCTTTAATGGGAATTATAAGTCTCTTCGTTGAAAATTCGACCCCTTTCAGAAAAATTTAAACTATCAGTTAGATTGCGTTGTAGATTACATAGGCAACATTAATTCTTTAGATAATTCTTTAAACTTGAAAACTTAATCAGTGATATAACGTTTCCTATAGGATTCCAAGAGGACGAATTCATCAGAAAAGGATTTAGAAAGAGGTAAACTAGTAATTGTATATTTTTTGAACTGGGAAGCTACAAATCAGAATAATTTTGGCAACGAAATTTGAAAATTGATGGATGATACTCAATTTAATTTTGATCATGAACGTTCAATTTTAATCTAAAACAATTTTTCTATAACATGTCAAAATTTGCATAAAAGTTATGATAAGTTTTGGTACTGTAGGCTACGGACCATAAAGAGTTTGCTAGTAAACTTAAGTCTAATGTAGGTGTTCTTTCAATATTAACGAATAAACTCTGCAGACATCCATTTTCCACAAATTATTTTCCTGAAATTAAGTACTATTATACCTTTTGCAGTTAGCACTTAAGTCACCAGATTTTGACTACCAACTTGTTTCTGACTTGGTGGAGTTAAATATAATCTTAGCTAAATTTTGGTTTCCATGTCTTGTGCTCACACAACTAGCTGACCTTTACTTGGTCTGTTCAGGTCAAGATTGGCATGGTCTAGTGAAGATGAAAAAAGCACTAATCATGACAGATAAATCCAAATTCTTACAATGAAGGGGGCTGTATCTCTTGCCCAAAAAAAAGATGGATAAACCTAATTCTATTTACAGAAATTGCAGCATTAATAAAAATCTATCTACATCTTTAGAGGTCACTAAAGAAATCACTTAATACATTAAAGGAATAATACTTTTAGCTTCAATTTTGAATTAGTCACTGCAGTGGCATATCTCCAATAAGCAGTATTTTGCGTATAAAATTTTATGGTTGGTCTTGATATATTATTTTTGATACCTATACGCAGATTTTTGCACAAGAGTGGTGGTTTATTAAAATATCCCATTATAGCTCTTTCGAGGACCTTATCTATCACTTTATGTAGATTTGGGCATCGCTAGAATACTGTTTTTGTCATCTATTGGGCTTCATAAGTTGACAAAGATTCTAACATAAATAGGTACAAACCATTCCAGAACAGGCTCTCACCAATAATAATACCACACCTGCGATAAAGTACATTCACATGCTTTCATGAATGTCTGTTATGTATTTATACAGATATATCAACATACCGAGTGAATCAATTGGCAAAACAAAACACCGTTTATAAACAATAAAAATCCCGACTTATGTTTCGTAAACAAAAAAGCAAAACAAACGTGAATTTTCTTCCGTACATGTCTCGGATGATTAAAATCAATTGAGTGGGCGATTTATATAAAAGGAAAGCTTATCAAACATGTCAGACATATCAGATTCGTCCATCGAATAACTAAAATACACAAACCAAAAAAAAAAACTCAAAATGAAATTCGCAATTGTAGCTCTCTTCATCGCTTGCGTAGTCGCTCAAGGTTACTCATGCCCTGTAAGTATTAAACGATATTAGTTTTTAAATTTTTATTAATTAATAAAATTATTGATACTTAAATGATAAAATGTTATTTAAGTTATAAAAAATACTAATTTAATTTCTATTATAGTCTTGCTCGTGTGCTGCTCCAAGCTGCTCATGCGCAGCTCCATGCTGCTCCGCCCCAAAAGTCAACGAGAAATACCACTTCACAGTGACCAAGAGCAAAGAATGTGAAGCATGCTGCGCACCGGCCCCACAACCGTGCTGCTCTGCCCCGGCTCCTTCCTCATGCTGCGCCGCCCCACCTACCTACTATTACTACGCTCCAAGTAAGTAAAAAGTATATTTATTATAATATTAAAGAACAATAAAACTCCTTAATGTGCTGATTTACTATATTTATATCTATTTCTAGGCCCTTGCTGCAATGCTCCAGCTCCATGCTGCAACGCTCCAGCTCCATGCTGCAACGCCCCAGCTCCATGCTGCAACGCTCCAGCTCCATGCTGCAACGCCCCAGCTCCATACTGCAGCGCCCCAGCTCCATGCTGCAATGCTCCAGCTCCATGCTGCAGCGCTCCAGCATCTTACTGTTGCGCCCCAGCTTGTGGTTGTGAATGTTCTGCACCATGCTGCTACTAAATATTTTATGTAGTATTACCAACCACCATAATATTACAATAAAAATTATTCAACCAAAACTATCTGATTTTTATTTATTTATATAAACAGAAAAAAAAATAAAATTTGACAGCCGTCAATTATTATTCAAATTATTATTATATTAGAGTTAGAACAAGCAAAATATGAGAATTTGATCTGCAGAGAAGCCACTATACGTTTGTGAATTATTACAAGTAATAATAATAATAATAATAATAATAGTAATAATAATAATATTACTGGTTCGACGAGAAGATATACGAGAAGAGAGTCGACTTAATAAATTAAGACGCAAATAGACTAGAAACAACAGAAGACATAACAATGAGCCCTCAAAAGTGAGAAGGTAACTTTTATACAAGGAAGCGAAGAAAGAGCTGCAGAAAAAGATACTTGAATCTAAAAGAAGACATTGTGTAAAACTACAAGAAGAATTGGAAAAGAATATATGGGGAGATGGCTATAGGATAGCCATGCGCCAACTAAAAAGCCTTCCGCCTCCATATAATCCTACAATCCTACAACGGAGAAAAAAATGCAAATTGTTAGGGCGCTCTTTCCTGCGAAAAACGGTACCCCCAACATATGGAAAACCAAGCTTGCGGATTCCCCATCGGCTTTCAGACCAATCTGCCTTTTGAACATTATGGGAAAATTGTACGAACATCTTATAAAGAACCGGTTGGAAGAAGAGATCCATAGAGGTAAGGGTTTGTCAAATAGGCAATTTTGATTCGTGAAAGGAAGATCGACAGTGCATGCCGACAGTGGTGGAGACGATCAGAACCTCACGCAAACCGTGGGTGGGTGCGGTGACCGCTGATATCCAGAACGCCTTCAACACTGCCTCTTGGAGCAAGACTTTAAAAGAGCTGGACAGTAGGAATGTTTCCCAATATCTCCGAAGCACCATCGGAGATTATTTGAGTTGCTGAAAAATTCTGGTAGGTTAATCAAAATTAGAAGTAGGTGCAGGAGTGCAGTAGGGGTCGGTACTATCCCCGACCTTATGGAACATTCTGTACAATGGTGTCTTAGAACTTAGCAATGGCCGGACGGAATTACCGCTATTGCGTATGCGGACGATCTGGTGCTGATAATAGAAGCCGACGACAAGAGAGATCTAACCTTTAAAACAGCAGAGGCGCTAGAAATGATCGGAAATTGGCTGCAGGCAAACGAACGGCAAATGGCCCCATAGAAGACAGAAGCGGCTATACTAGAAGGCCGCCGTAGTAGGGAAGCTGTGAGTTTTGTGCTGTTTGGGAATAAGCTCGAGTACAAGTGGACCATAAAATATCTCGATGTGATTCTGAACTATGGGCTATCTTTTGGACCGCACATAGATTATGTCAGGGCGAAGACTGAAACCACTTTATCAGCTATGTTCAGTCATACAGTCACAATTGTTATACGCGATTCCGGTTTGGATATCCGCTTTAGAAGTGAAGTAGCATACTGATACACTGGATAGGGTGCAGAGAAGAACTCTTCTGAGGGTGGTTAGCGGCTACAAGACCCTATCTTCGTGTACTGTGCAGGTCCTGGCGGGAGTACCGCCTATAACACTTATAGCTGAAGAGCAGTGGAGAATCTTCTGTTGCGGGAATGGAGAACAACCGGCTGTCAGGGCACATCAACGGAAGATTACTGTAACAAAGTGGAAAGAGCAGTGGAGACAACAAGAGTCCGTGGCGCAGTGGACTTGATCCCCTACCTGACCCAATTTCTATCTGGACACGGACACTTTCAGGCTTATCTTAGGCGTTTTGGGCTAGCGGAACAGGATACATGTCTGTACTGTGGAGAGATAGATACCGCCGAACATGCGGCCTTGGTTTGTAGAAGATGGAGCGACGAAAGAAGTGCACTAGAAAAGGAGATGGACGGAAAGTTAGCTGCTGGCAATATTGTAAAAATCATGCTAGAAAACGAAGACAACTGGCAGAAGATAACTAATCTCTTGCCGGAGAGAAATTGATCAGAGGCGTACCAAGATCCAGTAACCGCAGGAAGTAGATGTATCGATAGACTCCCCGAACTCCTAATCTTCCTATGAGGGAAGGGAGATGCAGGAGATGGGTTACCAACTAAAGAAGACCCCCTTATGTACCCCGAAGATATATGTACATATCTAGAAAGACAGTTCCGGGGGTATGACACGTACGTAGAACGGTGATTGCTCGAAAAATAATAATAATAATAATAATAATAATAATAATAATAATAATCCCACCTATTCGTAACAACACGACCACAATTCAATCATCCTTCGGAAATCTAACTTATAATTTTCCGTGATAATGAAGACACCTTATCGATTACTTAGTATACAAGTGTAAGGTCATACAACAGAGACAAACTTCTGATTAGTTACTTCATATTACGAAACAGCAATACCAACACAATTGACATCAATACCACATTGACATTCAGGAATATCGTATGTATGTGAGTATATGCTGTATATGTATGTGTATCAAGTTCTCACGACACCCTATATAGATTAAATATGCCCCCGAAACAGCTGCAAGAAGTTTCACGCTAATCAATTATTGAAGAAAGTTATTTTCTATTTATTAGTGAGGAGACGATCGAAAGTCCGGGGAATAGGTATTCATGATTAGCCTACAGTTGACAGCATTGGTCGTTCGGTTTATTTAGGTTAACATGTCTGTCGTTATACTTATCCTCTTCGTAACTTTAATATTCAAGATCCGATCTAGTTTTCGTTACTCGAATTCGTTAATAAATAAATAAATCGAGATAAAAATTGTATTTACAATATTTATGTGTTCTTATTGGGATATCTAGGAACGACTCGTTTAGTATTTACAGACAGAATTTTCATAGCCTCATTTATACTTAATAGATTTCTGAGCACAGTCACATTATTGGTTAGAAGATTTTGGTTTGATTAAGGCTAGAACCCTTGGTTTTCGAATGTTTTATCCTCCAGCTTTTGTTCTCTTTTTGAATTAGAATTAGTTTCTTGCATTTATGAAAAAGCCTTCATTTTAGACAACAATATCATCTGAAATTGTGGTATTATTGGCATTTGTTTAGTAAAACATATTTTCACATTCAGATCTATTGTTGGAAAAATCTCCTAAAATTTTGACATAATTGTCTATCTTTATGGTAAGTAACCTGAAAAATTTGACCAAAAGGGAGCTTGGTATGGTTGTTACTGTTTCCTCCAACTACAATGTCTTTAGATGCAGTCACAACTACACCTATGTTTAGGCAACATTTAGATATCGCAGATATTCACATGGAATCTTCAAAATCTTCTATAGTTAACAGATCTTAGAACAAGTTACTATACAATCTACCATGGAATACTCCAATGTTTTGAGGTTAAATTCTACAGTGACGTTTCTAATAGGTTCTGTAATAATCTCCTACATATATGATCTACTACAATATGAGTTGGAATTATGGTGACTCCAGGTCTGAAGATGGGCTTTTAACCTTACATATGAAGACTGGATGCTAGAAATATAACCCAATTAGTTCTTTATTTGTATTAATTTTAATAATATGTGATGACATGGACTACGACCACCTTATAGCTGTCCAATTCGGCAAATTTAATTGGAAGTCTACTACAAGAGGTTAGTAGAAGTACGTGTTCTAATACTTACGAGACCTCGTTGTAAGAATTTTTGATCTACGTTTTTCTTCATCGTGTTAAAAAGGTTTGTTATTGAAGTTGTCAAAATATTTCACCAAAGCAGGCTTGAATTTTGCATTTAAGCAACGAAGATAAAAACATATCGTAGTTTTAGTCAATACTAACCTCAAAAAAGAAACACAATGCTTCAACAAAGTATGTAGAAACTCTAGTGAAAAAGCTCGAAATTATCCTGTTAGAGATTTTTAAATGTTTCGTACTTAAAACATACTAGCGTTGATTGCACTACAAACCTGTTATTACATAAGTTGGATGATTAGTACATAGAAAGCAAATAGCAAAAATAGTAGAAAGGATTTACTTTTTGGCATCATCAAAGACTCAAGAATGATACCGGATTATAAACAATTCGTTTAGCAGAACTCCTCTTGTGATAAATCTCTTTAATAGTATAAATGTATAATTATTAGAATTTCACCTAAAAATAAATCTAAGTTGCCTTTCAGTCCAGGTTTTGAATCCTCTCCACCATCCTGGAGCAAGTTTGTCTGCTCTTATCCAGAAAATATTTTTTGGTAAACAGAAAATTCTGATCAAAACCTCCAATTAAAATGTCTGAAAAAGCACACAACTCAAATTGAGACATTTTAGTTTGTTTGTCCAAATTAATTAACCTTAGGCAGATCTACACAGAAGATATTTTTCTAGTTTATTTAAGAGATACTTTGGATAAGGAAAGATTGATATTGCTCAAGATGATTGTATGTAGATTAGATTATATTAAATTAGGGGTGACCCTACAGGCCTCTTTCACCACGACCTTCCCGGTCTATTGTGATCCCCAGTAATCCTAGAAGGCGCCCTCTAACTTTACCTTTTTTATGAGTCTTAACGTCCTTCAGAGCGGCTCCTGTGTGTAGCTTAGTGCTGTGGGATACTCTGTGCCCAAAATAAGAAACCTTGTCCTTGCCAGGCCTTCGCAGTGGCACAGCACATGGACTGGGGTTTCCTCCTTCTCCTTGCAGAATCTGCACAAGGCATCCTCCGCTAGACCCACGTTGTACATATGCCTATTCAGTCTGCAGTGACCTGTCAACAGGCCTACTAACATTTTGACGGTTTTCCTGTCTTTATCTAGTAGGTCTCTAGTGAATTCAGGCTTCTGTTCTTTTAGGAACTCTTTTGCTTGTCTTTGCCCAGGTGATTTTCGCCACCAATCCCTGGACCTACCGTGAATCCATTCGTTGATGGATTTTCTGATTTGGGATTTGGTGGTGCCGAAGGATGGGGCGGGCCCGACGAATTGCCTCGACGAACCTTGTCTGCCGCCTCATTACCCTTCACACCCTCGTGGCTGGGAACCCAGGCTAAAACTAGTTTCCTTTGGGAACCCACTTCGTTTACGGCATTAACGCAGTCCGAAACCAGTTTGGAGTCAACACTTGCTGAACTGATCGCTTTAAGTGTTGTTTGGCTGTCCGAGAAGGTGATTGTATGTAAATTTTGTAGTAAAGCAAATCATGTATAATTTTTCTGGCACTTTAGATATGAATTTTGTCATCAATGAAACCTATCGTAACTACTAAGGTGTTACAAATAGCCATCTATGTTATACAGAGTAGATTGGTCAAGCTCTTGTTGTTGTCCTAAACTAAAAATTCCTATACGGTAGCACAATCTATAAAATTGAATTTTAAATATTGTATCTAAAGTTAATTTTTGGGAAATTCTCAAGTTCAAAACCAACTCAAAACATGCGAACCATAGTAAACAAATCATTCACATGATAAAACAATTGAAACGGAAGGATATTCACGTTTGTTTTGTTTTTATCATTCATAAAAACAAACTATGTCTGCTATTGTTTTGTTTCTACACTATATTGTTTAGTAAGTTCGCTTGTTTGTTGAATTTAACGTACGGGTAAACGTACTGCAACGACTACTATAAAACAATCAGCTATCGCATGAATTAGACACATCAAGTTCGAGAACTGATCGAATACTCTCAACAGCTTCCAGCTAAAGACCAAAACTACCAATCAAGATGAAATTCGCCATTGTTGCTATTGCCGTTATCTTGGCTGTTGCCCAAGGATGCCAAAGCGCTGTAAGTATCATTTTATATCATGTAATAATATTTTATTGAAAAAAAAAATCACCAATTTAACAATATTTATTTCCTCTTTCAGAACTGTGGATGCGCTCCAACTTATTATTACGCACCAGCTCCATGCTGCGCTCCAGCCCCCAGTGTTGACGAGAAGTACCACTTCACCGTCAGCAAGACCAAACAATGTGATGCTTGCTGTGCCGCCCCAGCTTCTTACTGCTCTGCCCCAGCACCTTGCTGCTCTGCTCCAGCACCTTGCTGCTCTGCTCCAGCACCTTGCTCTGCCCCAGCACCTTGTGCCGCACCAGCTGCTTACTACTACTATGCTCCATGTAAGTAGAATAAGTATATAATTTTTCTGATTATTTTTTTGGAATGCCCAAATAAGTTTCATGCAATTTTGTGTGTTCGTATTTATCTATACACACCAAAAATAAAAATTATAAAAGATTTGGCCGAAATATGGCAAAAATTTGCTAACTTGAATCTTTTACTTTCAGGCTCAAGTTGTTCTGCCCCATGTGACTGCGCCCAACATGGTTGCTGCTCCTGTTAATTTATTTAAATAGATTGTTACATGATACGATAATATTGACAATAAAACCTGTTTTGTTTGAAACTGTATATCTTCTTGTGTAATTTAAATCCTTCCTATAAGTCTACCATGGATTACTTCAATGTTTTGAGGTAAAATTATACAGAACACGTTTTTGAACATTAATAATTAATTTGTGGATAAAATTTTTTGTGCTATAGATGGAGTCTTCAAAGTCTACCATGGAATACTTCAATGTTTTCAGGTAAAATTATACAGAACACGTTTTTGAACATTAATAATTAATTTGTTCTCTTTTTGAATTAGAATTAGGTTCTTGGATTTATGAAAAAGCCTTCATTTTAGACAACAATATCATCTGAAATTGTGGTATTATTGGCATTTGTTTAGTAAAACATATTGTCCACATTCAGATCCATTGTTGGAAAAATCTAAAATTTTGACATAATTGCCTATCTTTATGGTAAGTAACCAGAAAAAATTGACCAAAAGGGAGCTTGGTATGGTTGATACTGTTTCCTCCAATTACAATGTCTTTAGATATGTACATACAAGGCACAGTCACAACTACACCTATGTTTAGGCAAAATTTAGATATCGCAGATATTCAAATGGAGTCTTCAAAGTCTTCTATAGTTAACAGATTTTAGAACAAGTTACTATACAATCTACCATGGAACACTCCAATGTTTTGAGGTTAAATATTACAATGACGTTTCTAATAGGTTCTGTAATAATCTATCTACTACAATATGATTTAGAATTATGGTGACATCTCACCACATCATTTTGCAATAATTTCCTCCAGGTCTGAAGATGGGCTTTTAACCTTACATATGAAGACTGGATGCTAGAAATATAACAACCCAATTACATCTTTATTTGTATTAATTTTAATAATATGTGACGTCATGGACTACGACCACCTTATAACTGTCCAATTCGACAAATTTAATTGGAAGTCTACTACAAGAGGTTAGTAGAAGTACGTGTTCTAATACTTACGAGACCACGTTGTAAGAATTTTTGATCTACGTTTTTCTTCATTATGTTAAAAAGGTTTGTTATTGAAGTTTTCAAAATATTTGACCAAAGCAGGCTTGAATTTTGCATTTAAGCAACGAAGATAAAAACATATCGTAGTTTTAGTCAATACTAACCTCAAAAAGGAAACACAATGCTTCAACAAAGCAAAGCGAAATTATCCTGTTAGAGATTTTTAAATGTTTCGTACTTAAAACATACTGGCGTTGATTGCACTACAAACCAGTTATTACATAAGTTGGATGGCAGGGCTACCTATAATTTATGCAAAATATGTCACAATCAATAAAAATCTTGAATACCTTAGGAGGAAGTGTAATTTGTCCTCATTAAAGCTAAAATCTTAAGATTATATAGAGCAACAGCCACAATGATTATAGAAAATTCAAACCAACTTCAAAGTCTACCATGGATTACTCCAATCTTTTGAGTTATAATTATACAGAACACGTTTTTGAACATTAATAATTACTTTGTGGATAAAATTTGTTGTGGTATAGATGGAGTCTTCAAAGTCTACCATGGATTACTTCAATGTTTTTAGGTAAAATTATACAGAACACGTTTTTGAACATTAACAATTATTTTGCGGATAAATTTTGCTATTCTATAAACGTTTGCGAGTATAAAAAACATCATCTTCAGCAAGATTTTCTTCATTATTGATTCAAAATATAATAATAAAAATAAAAAATAGTAAAAATTTAGGCTTCAATAAACATCATTAAAATGATTTAATACTTTTAATTTAGACGCCATGTCTTCTAGCCATTCCAGTCAGAATTTGCAATTGTTTCCTTTTGATTTCGATATCAAGTTTTAACGATTCCTCCCTTAATGCAGCCTCCACATTTCTGGTTCTTCGTTCCTCCAATAAAATATTTCGTTGCAAATTAGCAACTTCAGATTTAACCTTAGCTAAATTAATATATTTTTTAGTAATATCTGGTGCTACCGCATTAGGTTTAACTCTCTCTGGTTTGGGGATTTTAACCTTCTCATTTGATTTCACATTAACTGGCTGTTGAAGCTCAGGCGCACTATGATTTTCCCAATTGGTGTTGAGCAACTGCAGATTAATTACCTACAAAGCAACAACTATAGAATAAAGTTCCACCTTAACTATGTACAGCTTTGAAATTATTGTATGGGATACATGTAAGTAATTGAGATAATAATTTCGATCTTTAGCAAACACAAACCTCTTCACTATTTTCATTGTTAACACCATGTTTATTAGTGCTACAAATTACATCTTCAACGGCTACTTCTTCGGCAGAATCTAATTCGTCTGTAACGAAATTATCGTTTGTCACATCTAAAAATAATTCGGTAGTAGAATCGTTTGTCGTCGTCAGAGCCCCTCCGCCAGGTTTAAGCATTTCCGATCTCTCCTCCGCGAGTTGAAAATTCTTCTTTCTGTCTTCATAAAATGCCTTTAACGATTTGGCGGTTCTGTAAATATTGTGATCTGATAAAGCATTGAAACAATTCTCGATCTTCTTCCAAGTTTCTTGTTTACTTTTCCATGTATGTGCATCAGATTTGTTGTTTTCGAGGACATTTCTGTAGTTATATATTATATTTAGCAAGATGTATTTTTCGGTAGCAGTAAAATTAACGCTGCTGCTCTCTTTTAACTTCATTGCGTATCTAAATTGTAAATGATCGAGAAAATGGCAATATTAAAAGCGTTATTTGAATAAGACAATGATATTGGTGTCCTTACTTTGACGATAATTTCGAGAAAATGGGCATAAACACACAAGAGTAGATTTTGAGTTTGACGTAACGTGTATTTGACGGTCTGACACAGAACTATGCATAAGTCAGAAAGTAAGTTCTATTATTTTACTGTTGCCATGCAGTCTAACAATAATTCTATGCCATAATATTATTTCTTTAATTGTAAGTAAATGTAACTAAAGTAGTATGTCTCAGAAATGCGACAATTACAATTCGAAATGACGCCCATGTTGTACCCATGTGATGCTACAATACTATTAAAAATTAAATCTATTTTGTTTACAATTATACACAGGTGCCCCATGACATGGCTGCCAAAAGCTAAGGATGTGTTGTTGAGGTAATTTCAAGTGAAAAATGTCTAATCAACATGTGAGCAAAATTCTAACCCACTAATACCAACAATAATTAATTTAAAGAAGTTGCTTTATTAATTTAGTTGTTCAAACTGTCAACCTAATTGTCGAATACATAGTCTAGCAGCCTTTCGTATACAAAGTAATCAAGTGGATTAAAGTCTGGTGCCCTTGCTGGGGAAGCAACTGTTGAATCTCCTCCAATTCCCCTGCTAATATAATTTAGATTAAGAAAATCTGTTACTTGTCTTCCAAAGTGTGGTACGACCAACATCATCCAGTAAAACTGGAAGGTCATGTTCTAAAAAACGTGAATAAATAATGACCTTGCGACGCTCTTATAGTATAAACCGAGGGCCGAGGAGAGAAGGTTGTCAATAACCAAACCTAACATTCACCGAAAATCTATCTTGGAAATGGGTTTCTCTTAGTAGCCTTGAGATTTCAAATTTACTTGATGGCACTATAAATGTGCGAAAACATGACTTTTTAGAATTTCTTGCAGATTGTTTAGGGAGTTGTAGGAATCAACTATTTAGCAAGAGTGATAAAAATAGATCTAGCGTATTAAAGCATATCTGACTTAACTACAGTTTCAAATCGACGAACTCGTACAATTCTATTTTTAAACAGAAAAAGGAAAATGATTGAGCAAATTATGCAAATTTTTCTTTTAAAGTTCTTTGCTTTTTTCTTGAACGATTTACGCAGAAAGAAGTTGATGTTTGTTTTATTTTATTTACCAAAGTAATCAATATTTATTATTATGATTTCTAAACAGGTTTATTTACTTAATATGTTTGTTTGTTATTAATTCTTACACAAGCAAAGATGCATATTAAATAAGAATCTAATATTCACCATTATATACAGATAAAATAGTATCTGTTAATAGGTCGAATTAGCGTTAAAATTTTACGTTGTTATGTATTGTATAATGATACGTAACCTTGATATTCTCAGAAAGATTTGAATATCAAATTAATTTAAATAAACCTGTCATAGTATTGGTAGTAGTAAAATATGTATATACCTACATATATATTTCTTTATTTCATTCAAAAAAATTAATTTTCTGGTAGGGATTTCCCCAAAGAAATAATTAAAGACTAGTTTAGATTAGATAACTGATGGGTTGATCAAGATTTTGACGGCCTTTTTGCGTTGTGATGACTTGAAATCTATCACGAATACTTTTAATATTTTAGTAGCAGTAAGATCTCCAAATTATACAGGGTTTCCCACTGAACTGGCTAGATAGACGTGCAATAATTTGGTACTTGACAAACTTGACATTTACACCTTTATATTTAACTGATTAATTCTCAGTTATTGTAGTGTTACTGTTAAGGTTTGATATTTTAAAACTGCCAAATACTAATATTGTGTCATCAAAACGTAGTAACATTTTTTCTTTATATCACACAGGGCGTTCGGAAATTTATGCTACATCAAATATGTATGTATATCCTATCTCTAATAGTTTCCTATCTATTCCCATTTTAT
Source organism: Popillia japonica (assembly GCA_004785975.1). NCBI lineage: Eukaryota > Metazoa > Arthropoda > Insecta > Coleoptera > Scarabaeidae > Popillia > Popillia japonica. Next base: position 13,260 of record SMLS01061720.1, read on the forward strand.
TTATTAATGCTTCCAAATGGCGTAATATTTTATCTAGTAAGCTATGACTTTGACATTGCAATAAATTATAATTTTCAGCAAACATTATTGCTGTAAACGTTGACTGTTACGTATTTTGTGTCAGATAAGTATACATAATTGTGTAATTTATAAACAAAATAATGGAAAATATTGGAGTTTACGCAAATCAGGATATTTTAAATATATTTTATGGAATTTTGTGCACATATAATTACTGTTAAGTGTTTATATTTATATGCATTAAAATTGAGTTTTACAACTAGAAAGAATGATACCTGTATCACTAATTTTTAAGCACATGTAAACATTTTACTACATTTTGGTGTAATAGTGTCACTATTTGGCAGTCTTAAAATGCGAGACCTCTGGCATTTCTGATTTTGCTTGATCGAACACTAGTATCTACTTCAGGAAAAAGTCATTCAAATAATCTGAATTTCTTTACATCTCATATCGGTAAAAAATGATTGTTTCTTCTGTTTGTTACTCCTTTCCTATTGAATTGATATTCTTGAAGTCTGTCCCACACAATTCATTTCTTTTCACTTCATCTCCCTCCCGGAAAGCTTGTACTAGATTCTCCGAAAAAGGATGCATCTTATTCTGTTCCAGAATCCTGTGGACAGATGAGTTTGAAATGCCCAAATTTTCAAAAGTGGCATAAATTTAAAATAGGTAAATTTTTTATATTAATTTTAAAACCTTTCGATAAAATGTCTAGTTCATCTGAGTTGAAATGTTCCTAGAGAAGTTAAATTTTTGAAGCGATCAAAAAAAGAGATATTATGTTCGTTCACCTGATTTAACTGATCAGTAGGATTGTTAAGTTTTTTTTTTCTTAGAGGTTAGTTTATCAAGTTTAGAGGTTAGTTTGTCAAATTTCGATTTGAGTATCAAATACTTTTTATGAACTATAGTCGTACAAACAATCGAACTCTACATTGGATATTTTAGAAACAGTAGAAGATAGGTACTGAATTCAAAAAGGTAATATAATATAAGGTGTTCCATTTAAAATAACAAATTTTTGCGGCGACTTCCGGTTACCCGGAAGTGCAAGAAACTTGGGAGTATTTTAGAAAGAAATTAACCAAATTATAGTGAACCCAAAATTTTAAAAACTGAAGGGTTTCGTTAAGTCCGAAAACTTCTAGCTAGCCAGTTAAGCTTAAGTTTAGTTTATTTTTAATAAAACTTCTTATTTGACGACTTTTGTTATTATATTCAAAACACCACGTACAATACATTGCCTCTAACTTACTATATCTACATATATTACATTACATCACTATATGTTAAATTTGAGTTTTTAATTCTCTGTCCTCTACCAAGCAGTTCTTCTTTTTCTTCTGTATTTTCTTCTTATTTTATTTCTTCTTCAGCACTATCTGTTTCACTTGCCATTTCATTATTCTCTTTTATTGTTCTCTTTCTGTTTTAAACCATTGCTTTATTTCATTATTTACATATTCTTTACCATTCATCACATTGAATTTTTGCAGTTTTTATTTTACATTTTTGCCTTAGCCTGATTTATAAAATCTTTTATTGCTTCCTTTGCTTTATATTTCCTTTTAACAAATATACTACTGACAAATGCGTAAAGTCATCTAAAAATGTTATAAAATATTTATTACCATCCCATGTTGCTGGTTCTATAGGACCACATATATCTGTATGTATGATTTCCAGCAGACGATTTGCTTTTTGTTTAGTTTCTGTAAATGGCTTCCTTGTTTGTCTTGCTTTCATGTACCATACTTCACATACCATGTTTTAAGTACATTAAAGTCACTATCCTTCAAATGAAATCCATCACTTATTGCTCTTAATTTTCTTAGATTTTCTATTCAAAGATGACCCATCTTTCTATGCCATATGAGTATGTTTTCATTTTCTGTCGACACCAAATTTGCTTCCTTTTCCTTTCTATTTACCTCATATAGTGCACTTGAATTTCTTTTGCCTTCTAACACTTTGTTTTCTTTTCTTAATATTTCTACTCTCTCTTTTTCAAATACTATTTTACCACCATTTGAAGTGATTTTACTGGCTGATAACAAATTCTTACTTAAATCTAGTACAAGAATTACACAAATGCACTCATTTTTTCATTTGCAAATTGTTTTCTCTTAAGTTTTTCATTATATTTTTATCATTAACCATATTAGACGAAGCACCCGAATACAATATCCACTACTGTGATTGATCTGCACTAGCATCTTCTTCAGTTAGGAATGTTACTTTATCTGTAGATGAATTTCCACCATCATTATTTTTGGTTCTGAAATAACAGTTTTTAGTCACATGATTACTATAATACTATAGTAACATATATAGTAACTAACTAGGAGTATAATACATTGCCTCTAACTTACTATATCTATATTACCAACCTTAATTTTTAGTGTCCTATTTGTTCACACTACCAACTTAAAATTTATATTTAATAAGTAATATACCTATTCAACACATGCTATAGATCTGACACCATTAGCATTTTTTTAAGCAGCATATATGTATGTATAATATTAAATATGTACACAGCTTCGGTCTAAACCTGGGATTGCCTGCTGGGAAACTTGGATAAATTATTCTATTAAATATTTACTACCTAGCTTCATTATTAATAAGAGAAAAAATCTAGAGTAAATAATAAAATTAGATCATACTTGAACTGATCAATTTCATTTAATAATAAAGTAGAAAATATACATAGATCCTCCTAATTTATTCTAGACAGCGCGTGTGCAGTACAGCCACCAATTTGACGTAAGTATATAAGTGCCACAACAACCGAAAATTTACAAGAAAGAGGAGAAATTTAAAATAATCATGATTAGAATTATTATACAAGAGAAGTATGTGCATATATGTATGTACGTGAGCAACTCGTACTTGTGCATGTTTACAGTAGAAATTTAGAAACTCGCAAATATTATATTCTACACATTAATATAAGTATGTAATTGAAACAGTACATTACCGACATAACTGGATGCGCAATGTTAGAGAAAAGAAAGTGTGGAATTCGAACAGTTTTCGGAAAATATATGCACATACATGACTCACAGCCCGAGAATCTCGTAATTGACTTATGTAAAAGAACAATTACCTATTTAGGTCTAATAATAATAATAATAAGATATATGTCCTGTTTGGTAAATTAAGCTTGTGTTTTAATTTATATTTAGAAAGTTTTGTGCTATATTTACTTTTAATTATATATATGAGGAGGACAGGATTCATTATTTGCGTCTTGGAAATTTTATACTTAACTTTTCTGCTTCGATATGTTAGTGTAACATATATGTAATACACACCAAATTAAACTAAGCAAATGTACATAGACGGCTTCTGAATTATTCACCGACGACTTCTGCATGAACAAATTGAATACGTAAAATGCGAGTAATTGAATGCTGCCATGCGGTTTCCGTATGAATAACTTGGGCAAAAGTTGGCGAACGTTATAAGAACAACTTCGTTATTAATATTCGGGGTATAGGATTTCTCGTTATGTAATATAGATTTTCTGCAAGAACGGATATTTATGTCTTTGGGGGTTTTGAAAATATTGCGTTAAATTGTAATTGAAGCATGAATCATGTTTGCAATTCATTTGGCAAAACATAAAACGACTGACACATAATGGTCAAACTAGACATATTCAGGAGATGTTCATATCATTTTGGAACATCAGCAACCCTAAAACTAGTATAAATTAGATTAGTAATGGGTTGGTACAGGCTTTCTTTTTCTTTTAGTCCCAATTGAGGCAGTATTGTAACTTTAAATACCAACCATGAGCTCTCTTCTTAATATAGCTTACAAGTTCATTTAATGGTATTGTTCAGAACTTGCTTGAAGCAAGTTTGTAACAATTAATCTTTAATATATTAAGAACAAGAAAGTTTCCTTATTGCTAAATTGCAGAAGGTTGGCAAATTTACTCAAGCTCTAGACGTCTTCAGAAATTAACAAATTAAATTAAACTTGTTCTTGAACATAATTGTTAGAGCTTGATAAAAAATATATTGACATAGGGAAAACATCTTATCGTGGAAAAAATGAATGAGTTGGTGCAGGCTTTCTTCACTGTGGCCAAAAATATCTATTACGAAATCTCT
>SMLS01061722.1:0-25051 GCA_004785975.1 Popillia japonica
GATCTATTATTTCACAGTTTAATGGAACTTTTAGTGGGAATATTACGACTTTAGAGAATTTGTTGATGCAAAAGAAAGAAACACTTGTACAAAACAAAATTTTATTAGTTACTGCATTTCAATAGCTAATTTATTGCTATATTTAACGCTTGACATACACAGAGAATGATCAAACTCGTATAAAACCTATTCTACCTCGAATTTTAATTCTAATTATCTTTATCAGAAGCATAGAAACATTCTACCGTTCACTACTGGACTAACTATCCTTGTATCAGCCAGCAGATACATACGGTTAGGGTAACTTTCAGCATACTTTTATCAGCTCTTTTCCTTGCTTTATGTGGTGTTCACTTTATGTACTAGGTATATTGAATAATATATTTAATTTATTTAAGTAATTTTTCAAGAATTGATGAAATTAACTTAATTTATAATTTAGCACCTCATAATAACTTCAGTTCAAAAACTATTGACAAAATTCTAAGAGATTCACTCATCAAAATGGATTCTTTATTCACTAAACATACTCTTATATCTTACACATACAGACCTAGTCCTTTCAATCACATAACTCAAAAATTTGCACATATATTAAACAAATACATATAACATTCAATCTGCCTACAAAACTACTACTCAAATTTTTAATTTATTAAAGAACATAAATTATTATTAGATCACGATATGTTAAATCAAAGTGGTGTTTATTCAATCATTTGTTCAACTTGCAACTCTATTTACATTGGCCAGAGAGGTAGACTTACTCAAACTCAAACTCAAACATATGCAAGTATGTCCAAGAAACCAACCATACTATTAATTATAACAACCCTGTAGGTACTTACATATACATATGTCACAAAAGCTTCAAACTTGACCTGGTTGAGATGTATGAAATAGAAAAGCACAAAATTAACTATAAATTACTTAATGAACAATTAGAATGGCAAAACAAACCTTTGTTCAGCTATTTGTAATACATAATTTAAATTTATATTTCACACTTATATTCTATTTACTCTGTAGTACGTATACCTATTTAGTTGCCTAGAAATTAATTTTTAAGATTTAAGATAAAATAAGATTTAATAGTCAGTTTATTATATTCTTGTTCTACTTTACCCAACATGCAATTTGATATTTCAACCTCTTAGATTTAAGTCGTTCTGTTTGTTCGTGTCTCTTAACATAATTAGACGTCTTCAAAGTGTTGTGTTTTTTACACTTTCCCCTATATCTTTCTACATTGCTTTACTTAGAATCCAAATTTTAATCTCACTAATCCCTTATATCAATCTTGTTTGTTCGTTTTTAATTTGTAATTTCATGCTATTATACCTACTTAACCACGTCTTTAACGAAATATAATACCTTGACCATACATTTTTAACTAACTAGTCATTTAAACAAATATATCACCATGATTCTTACTAGTGCATTAATTTTAATTTTAACTATTTATATTCTATGTAATTTTGTATTTCATCGTAGATTCTAGACTGAAGATGACATTTTTAGCCGAAACATGTACCTAGTGAATGTTAAAATTTGTAAGGCCTAAGAGGACTGTTTGTATTCTACATAGGTATTAAACTTTACCTTACACCATGGATTATTTTAATTTAATTTAATCAATGTAAATGCGGGATCTATCTATGCATTTTCACGATGTGCCGGTAACTCTAAACTATAATTATTTGAATTTTCTGCATAGATTAAACATTGTTCTGTGTTGAGATAAATTTGTAATAGTCACTAACACGCACACGGTATAAATTGAACATACAGAAACCAGAAATTGGGGGTCGCTGAAGGCATATTTGGTACTTCCAAAACATAAAAAAAAATTATTGTAATTTGGGCCAGTGCAGTTGAATTACGATTTTGGTATTTTTAGGAAAGCATTTTTATAGTGAACTAATTTCTTGTATAGCAGCAGTTGTTTAGAATGGGAATTATTTCTTGCGAAAACACCGACCGAATTCCATTCTGCCAAAACAATTCTAAGATACATAACAGGCCTTTAGAAACACATGCTTTTTCCGGATAGTATTCCCTGAATGTAGGAAAGCTTACTATAAACATGCTGTTTAAACTTTAAACAAAGTTTTTTAGTTTTAGAGGTATTGCAATTCATAAGGGCCTCTATGAATCATAGCTTATGTATGTAAAAGTATTTGCTACATATGTTTTGTTTACTTCCATTTACTTAATATTTTAATACCTACACTTATAGTTATTATGCTGCGCACTGTTCATGTCTCAAAAAGATTATAGATTTTAGCCTCACTATACTGGGTGTATCAGCGAGATCGTTCATTAGAAGTTTATGGGCTTCTGACGAAAATATTTGAAATTTGACATTTCAGAATTCAAGGCGATCTGTGATGAAGATTGCTTATGAAATATAAAACGAATTTAACCTAAAATTGCATCCAAAAATTATTAGAAATCGAATAAAATCGAAAGACTGCCGCGGAAGACTTGTTAAAAACAATTTCATATCTGCTAAAAATAAACGAATGCGATTGCAATGGACGAAAATGAATTGGTCTCTTGATCAATGGAAAGATATATATGATGATGGAAACAAAGGTTCTACGTTTTGGATCAAATGGTCTTATCGTACATGAAGAAAGTCAAATGAAAAATATAAGGCAGAGTGGTTGAGACGGTGGTGGTAAGTTAAATTCACAACTTTGTTGATATCTTATTTTTACAAAAGAGTTTTTGATTTTGGCAGGAGGACTAATGTTTTGGAGTTCAATGTAATGGGAAGATTGTGGTGAACTCGAATGTTTTGATTGAATCATGACTAAAAAAAGTTATTTGGATATTATTAAATCAAAACTTAGTTTTCTGCAGAAAAATTAGACCTTAACAATGAGATTATACTGCAACAGGATCGAAGTCTAAAGTATACAGCCAAGATTGTGCAAAATTGGTTTCATACCAATAGGATAGAGGTATTGGATTAGCCTGCACAATCGCCGGACCTTAATCCAAGTGAACATTTGTAGTACATTTTGGAAAAAGCCATTTGGCGTCAACGCCCTACTAGGTACTATTAATTCTCTCAAGACGATTGCTAGCGCTGAATGGATGAAAATTGACAAGAACATATGTCAGAAGCTAGTAGAATCGATATTTAGACGATGTGAATCTGTGATTGCAGCTCGGAGCGAGTATACTAAATATTAACGACCAGGATAGGATTCAATTTTTGTTACAGAATTTTATGTTTTATTATTGTAGTATTTATAGTTTTAAGGTATTTACTTATTTAACTACTAGTTCGGCCGCGAAATTCTCGTTCATATATCGAGGAAACTTTCTACACTATATAGAATTGTTGTAGACCCTTTATTTAAGATAATTCGCCATGAGCAGCTAAATTTGTAAATGAGCGACTAATTCTTTACTTGCTGTACATATAAGTTACCCGCATAAAAATGTTATAAATTCCATGCATTTAACGACAGTTGTCGTTGATTGTTTTATATATGTATATAGGTCTTATACTTGTGTATTCGCTATATACGGGTAATTATTCAGGTATAGTCGCCTTTACAATCGTCATTTGTTGTAACCCGAAACCTTGACGCACAGTACGAACACTAGTAATTGAACTGTAATTGAACTGGTGTTTGTTCGTAGGCATTAGTAGTGATAACGCTGTTTTTGTAGTTTTGAATGAAAATATACCTACCCGCGCTCTTATCTATAGATACATATAGGTATATCGTAAGATTTTTATTTGCAAAAATAGCTGTGCACTATCATCGTACATTTCTCAGAAAAATCTAGGAGAAGCGCATTCTTTATTCGGACTCGGATGTAACTTACGAGAGCAGAAACTTGTAATTCCGTCTGGGTAACGTCACGTAAATCTCGAGGAAGTGCATAACTTCCTACATTAAATCAACCATCCTTGAAGTAAAAATTTTCGAGGTTGTTCTATTTTTAAATGTTTGCGAATTGCGCTACGGTTAAAGAGTATAACTTCTGATACGTTGGTCAATCTACCAGATATTTATGTTACATTACTAGACATGTATTTTAAAATATAGGTGCTGTTCTGTAGATTTACTTCAATGAATTGAACAAGAAAGTAAAATAAAAGTTATTATTTTCTGTTAAAGGATAAGTATCTGTTTGAAGAGCACTGAACTTGCAATACAGAAAACCTTAAAAGTTAATAGCCTGGCAAGACATTTGTTACATTGCACACATTTAGTAAGAAAAACAGAAATAGCGCTACAAGAAGTCTATCGGACACTTTCATGGGACTAAAATTTGGCTATACAAATAACTGGCACTAATCACATTTTGATAAGCTTATTACGAACGATGTAGAATTTACCAAATTCTCTAAAAAAGGGAATTATTGTTAAAACTTTACACAAACCAAGCAAGTGTCTAGTGAATCAGTTAGCAGAGGAAGCTGGTTATTTTGTGTTGAGACTTCGTCCATATCATTGCGTTCTTAATGCTACTGAACTAATCTAGGGAATTAGTAATTTTAAACACATTGACAGAGATTGAAATTCTGAAATGTGATTTAGAGCTTAAACCTTTGCCATTATTCCTGTCCTAATTGTTGTTTTTCTAACGTATATTGCTTTACATTTAAAAATGTCATAAAATGAAGCCTCAAGAAAATGCTAATTTATCTGAAGAAATTCTTAACAAAGCTGAAGAGGCTGAGTTAAGTTTTATGGCTGAGAAGGCTGAATTTGCTTATAAGAAAGAATTGGACAGATTTTACGAATGTATAGAAAAGACTAATGCGAAAATTGTAAATGAACAAGTTTTCTAGCCTATTTTCGTATGTTAATTATATCTTTTTAATTAGTCAAAAGAATACAAAACTTCTTCATTATGGTGCAATTATTCGAAGTGCATCTTGCGAATTAATCGGCAAATTTCCTAAATTTATTACATTATTGACGAACCGTATTTATTTCTAGTTAATTAGCAGAAAAATTACTTTTCAAAGGAACAATTAATAGATTCTAATGGAACTGCGCCAGATAATTAATGCCTACTTATAAAGGTACGTTTCTATTCATTCTGTGTTGCAGATTTTCAATCAAATAAAAATAAGGTTGCCCAAATCTTGGGATCTGTCATTAATAGAATTGAAACCGCGGTTAATAAAGAAATATCTGTTGCTACAAGGGGGGAATTTTAGTTTTGGCTGTATAATTACAATTAATGTTAAGAAGTGTTTCTTGTTTAGGTAATAAATAATATAAAAAAAAAATTGTGTTCATTTGTTGACATGTCACTAAAACTTTAGTACCTACATTTTTGTGCCATAAAGTATATATTCTGGCACAACATTCGTATACTTCAAAGTGACGAATTATAAACGATTTTGACATTTATAATTGTAACGAACTCCGTTCGCGGCAAGAGAAACAATTTTTCGTTAGAAGATATTTTTATGTTTTGAATGAATTTTTATTTAATTTAAAATTGTTTTCTTGCAATTGTAAATACATGTAATTATATTTTTGAACTAACCTGTATGTGTCCAGTTTTGAGAGGCTATGTATATTTTTACTATGTTTTTGCTCATGATGTCATGCCACAAAAAGGTACTGGCCAGGATATATAAAGGCCGCGTTTTGGTATTAAAATCCACTTGCTTTCTAGCTCTCCTCCCTTCCCTACCTTTCTGCCGGAGCCGATCAGTTGGCCAGCAGGTCCTGTCCATTGGGTGTGCCGAAGCTCTGTTGGCCCCAGGTGTTCTGTAGTATGTGTCGAGTTCTCGTTGGCCACTGCAGAACCATCCAGACCCTATCCGTTGGGTATAATAACATATACATAATAACATTCTCGACTATAATAGTATATTATGACACTAGTGCATAATCAAGCTTTTAAAGCACGAGTAACGAGTTTAAAGCCACGACGCGAAGCGGAGTGGCTTTAACGTTACGAGTTTATGATGCATGCATACTAAAAAAATATTTTTAGTATGCATGCATCATAAACCAATCAAAACACACCCATAAGCGTGCATAATCGGGCGTTTATCGCACGCCGTGCGATAAAAGGTTGCTTGGTAACAGCCAATCCCAAGCGTTTAATAGTACAGTGGAATATCGGGAAATGTCAAATGACATAAAGGTACATGTCACTCGATAATATGTATTGGAATTATTGATTATTGATTTGAATTATTATTTGGACTTTGCAGGTATTAAACTTAATTCAGCTTCAGCAGCTATTTTTTGAATTTCTGTCGACATTATTAATACAACAATGATGTTTAATAATTAAGTGAAATGTTAAATGACATAATATAGAGACACATCTCACTCGATAAAATGTATTAAAATTATTGATTTGATTCCTTCTAGTTAAAATTATTGTTGCATTTATACTAAAAAATATCGTATGACACAGTGCATAATTAGCTTTTAAAGCACTCGTAACGTTAAAGCCACTCCGCTTTGCGTCGTGGCTTTAAACTCGTTACTCGTGCTTTAAAAGCTCGATTATGCACTAGTGTCATAATATACTATTTCCAGCACTACAGGTTCAATAATTTATAATTACAATGTATGTTTTATCACACCAATGTTTTCATAAACCGAAATCGGTTTCTTATATAGCCTGGCGATGTTATAGTAGGAGATAGATAATCTACAATTGAACTGTCTCAAGCTAGTTAGTTAGCGAACCTAAAATATTTGACCACACTGACATCGCAGATATAGATTTATAACGTCGTCTATATCAGTGACGAAAGTCCACTGCTAAATTATTCAACCTATACTACATAGTACTACTTTCGTATAAAACTTTTACGTATGTATATATTAAGGAACTTCATAAGATTAACATTTCCCGAATATATACTTTTATTAGTTTTCTTCTATTACTTTTGGGTAAATGAAACTACAAAAGCTAAACTTTTTTATAGTCTCCGAAATTATTTGAAGAATTAATTGAAGGAAGTTTCAAACTATCAGAATACATAAGTATAATGTAAGATGTCAAATTTAGTTTCTGCTAATCAAACTGTTTGGAACACGCTAAGCAGCAAAATATTACTCCTACGTATTATTAATAGTCTTCGTTCACAAATAAAAATAGTGTGAAGAATGGCGAACTTTTGGAAGGCTTTGTGCGTCAATGAATGCGACTTATATATTATTATACCGGGTTACCTTTAAATATGTATTAAACTACGCGAATTTGAAAACTAACTGAAGTATAAATGCATAACAGAAAATGATAAATACAGTTTATTTACCTAGTGGCCGAGCGCAGCGAGTGCTTTATTAACGCAAATGCTAGAAATTGTGATGCTTTCGTAACCGCATTTCGTAGAATGCGAAACGAAGTTTGGGCGTTTTTATATAGTAGCGCCTCTAATTTCAATGCTTCGACTGCAATCTTCTTCCGTCAATTTAAGCAAAGACGTATTAGAAGTTTAGTGTACTCAGCTATCATTCATTAATGATCTAAAATATTATCACAAATATGAAGGTGTCAGCTTTTCATTTATTGGTGATACTGCCCAATAATTCTGTAGTACTCTTAAAAGTGTAGTTAAAACTACTAACAGATATGAAACGATGTCAATATACGTATATACTACAGAGTGCACTTCGTTAAGCGATCGATTAATGTATCAGCAATGACTGGCCGACTGTAAGCGGGAGGATCTACGCAATACCCCTACCGTGCCCATATTAACTGACTGCCGCATGCTGATATGCGATAACAACAGTCTATTGCCGTAGCACTCGCACTCTGCGAGAGAATTGGATTTTTGTCCTAGATCATCGGCTCTATAGGGAATCTAATGTGCCGCTAAACACAACATACAACGAGCTATACTTTCGCTAATACAATGGCACAGTAGAATATAGCGTATACGACTTTCTTGTTTTAACAGTCGGAAAGTAGTTGTGCCCATTTTTTATTACTTACTTTAGGTATCGATCACTCACAGGTGTTCACCTGGTATACATATATAACTGTGGTACATCTTAGCAAAAGTGGGTAATCTATATGAAATACTAGGGTCCAGTTGAAGATATATATGACTGTTTTCCTTCTCTACTCAGGTTATATTATGCTACATTGCATATTTATCCACCTTATTGTCACATTATCCACCTTATTGTCATATAGTAATTAATGAATTAATTAATGTCTAGCAAACGTTATTCGCGGAATTAATAATATAATCTTGTAGTACGCATGACATTTTACAGACTGTAGTCTACATAGATTCTCTTACAGTGTATGTACGTAATAATCGATGATGCATGAATACCAAATATCATTTGCATAGCAAGACATCAATCAAGCATTAGACGGACGTTACAATTGTTTGTTGATACATAAACATCGCACTTAGGCCTGTCACTATCAATTATACTTGATACTGATAAGTAGCTACTGATCGACAATATAATCGTATCTCATCGAGCTATTTCGCACAATCACGTCAATTCACGGTAAAAGTAAATATTTGTTTGAAGGAAAGCCTTGTATATGGTGCGTATTTCAGGATTTTTTAGAGCATTTTCATTACTGTAACAAACCGCAATATGTGTAATAACGCGGGATACATTTTTAGAGTATCACATCGTACACGATGGTAACCTTTGAAAGCTTTCATTCAAGAAATTCGGATATATTCGAACTTTTAATAGTAGAGCATGTGGTTTGTACACATCCTTGCATACAAGTACAGTGGATCTTTACCGATACGTAATTCGTTATCCATTATAAGCTAAGTCACAGGATTGTATGTTCTCCTTGACTAACATGAAATTTAGAAAGAAACAGAGAATGACAGGTTTTTCTGATTCGACTAGATTCGTATCGAAAAAATGACGGGAATTCATAATGTATCGGCAAAGATCCAACGAAAGAACTAATAATTTGTAATATTTGGTTCCACTAAAGCGCAATCAATTATCATTAGTTTCAGTTGCTGTTTTAAGGTGATGTCGCTTGTTAGAAAACAATATCGTTGTCGTATAACCTACAAATTTTCTAGCGTTGCTGAATATACATACATAGGTATGTATGTACAAACAAAGAACAAAAACTCCTGGAAATTATAGTTATATACGAATACGCCTGTGCAATACAGTAGTTGCTGTATATTTGAAGAAAGTGTCTACTCGAAATGTGTGTGTTTTTCAGTGAATATATCCACTTGACTAGTATACAACTAAGATACCTAACCAAAAAGCATCGATTTTAATGACAACCGGGCACAGTACGATATCTGTTCAACTGCATTAGAATACGTCATTTGTACCATAAACCCTTCACTTACGTAGATAGTAATTACAGCGAACAAGTTTAAATTTGCAGTGTAGCCATATTTACGTTTGCTCGCGCTTCAATCAATAAAATATGTGTGCATAGTCGAATTTAGTTTCACATGTGGGTTTTCCAACAGTTGCAATTTCTGCTCACGTACTTGATAATTCGCAATGCAGTAATAAACAAAACAAATTTCATATGTTCCGCTTAATTATAGGTAAACTGAACTACGTATATATCGTGGAACTCTGTTAATTAAAGAGAATTGCTTTAATTAGAAGTATTTGAAACGATGTAATTATCATTATTGGTAAATATAGTTTTTAATAGATAAAAATATAACGCGTTATCGCCATATACGAGTACTCACATACCTACCTATTGAGTTTCGCGGAAATTTTTCGTTGAAAAGTGCAATCTAGTTATTGTCAATATCTCCATGACAGTTGGGCAGTATAATAGAACAGAAACAGTAACAATACTTTCTAATTTTAAATTGAATATTCGTTTTGCAATTCTAACTTTTTACCACGCATATTCAGGGAAGATGATTTATTTCCCAGAGGCAATACATATAGTATCTATAAGTCTCATGTCAACCGTATGAAGTTCAAACAACCTCAGGAAAACATACGAGATGATCGCGTCTGTACCAGTAATAGCTGTGATAGTTTGGAGATACTATCACTGGATTCGTCCTGTTTCCGTCTTGACTGAATGAAAAATAAACAAATATTGTCAATAGGACACATTTTCCGAATTTTATATGCTAATCCTTGGTAAGCTTGTGGTGATATGCAATTTTCAGGTATATTAAAAAATCATTTGCGCTATTACTCTTCTGTTGATCACGGATTTTAAATTAGGGCACTAAATTCAAGTAATTAGTTTGTAACTATTAAGGAGCATGATTTTTTATTTATACCACTTACTTACAATTAGTGTAAGAAGAAAAGTGATTTGTAAAAAATTATTTAAAACTTGTTATAGTTTCATCGAATTTGTGATATTCGTTTTTAGGTTATGTAGGCAATACTGAATGCAGAAACAGTAATGATTCGTTTACATGTATGTACATACCTACATATGTATGTAAGTACATGAATTTATTGGCGCCAGTAGGTAACAACGCCATCGCCAGTTCAACTTTAGCGCCAGTAAACGTTTACATGTTGCATTAGAAAAATAGATAGATTTTGTCGCCAGTTTCAGTTTCTCTTTGCAGTTGTCTAATAATCATGTCACGTGAGCTTATTCGTGGAGCCTCTAAAATAGCTGCAACAGTTACGATTGAGGAAATGATTGAAAAAATAGGAGGAAAAGCCGAATATGTGTTAGAAAATGGATATCTCGGAGGCAAAATTTGGGTGCATTCAATACGCTGCTAATAGAACTTTCACACGTGCAATGAATATTTTTTTATGCTCGTGACTAAATTGGTGTACGTGTAAATACACCATAAGTGCAGATATTGCGATTTAAAACGCATAGATCGTGAAAGATACGGGAGACGAAGAATAGATGCAACCCACCAAAATATGCCTTATAGTGTTTTCTATGACATAGTCACTGATTCTATGTCCAGTGGTTCGGAGCTCTTGCATTAACACGACATGACTCCGCAAACAAATCTGTCAAATGTGCAAGATTTGGTACTCGATTGGGTGAACGATTACTCTCTTTAATCGCGAATTATTGTGTCGCAATTAATAGCAGGTTTTGTTTTGTTAGGGCATAGTAGATGTTGAGTTTCATTTTCTTGGTAAAAAATGACTGCCTACACATTCATAATTCTAACAATAAAATTGACGGTAATGATAGGATGGCATCAAATTGTAGATATACTGTGGCCCAACACTGGCTATCCTCTTTGTTAATCAACAAACTAAACGTGTATGAATAACTTGCCATCATATCACACTGCGCTATATATAGTACCGTAAATTTTGCACTTTTTAGCGTTCAAGTTGAAATAGAGAATACGAATATTATTCGTGAAACAAGTATAAATTTTATTTGAAGTGAGTGCAAAATCCAGTGAAGCAACTAGTTAGCACAGTTAGTGTACGAATAGCAACTTTCTGAAACATAGGATAAACCATTAGATTCTTCCTGCGAAATGATGCTCTTCCATGCATATCTATATAGCGATTACACCATCGTACATTAGATATGCAAATTAGTATTAGTGAGTCTGGTTCCTTTTTGAATGAAACACTTCCTCTCTTTCATCAATGGTTGCATATTGGTATAGGAAAGTTAGAAGGAAGTTACTTAATTTTCCGTGCCAGCAGATAATTCTGTTTTATCACTTCTCAATTTATTTTGAAGGTGAAAAGTACGGTTAAGGTTGTTTAAATTAAGTACAAATTACAATTGTGGTAAAGCATATTTGGCTGCGGAACTAACATCTTTACTAAATTGGTGGGGAGGAGAGAAGTTGGATTTATTCAATTTATTTGTCAATTTCCCACTGATGTACTACAGAGAGGTGTTCGGACATAGACATTTACTCACGAACAATTTTTATGCTCAAGGTTAGTGCATAGTATAAACTGTGTATTGTATCAGTTAGTCTGAATATAATGAACCAAATTGTTTCCCATAAATCTTGCAAAAAATTCTTGATTTGTTGTAACTTTCTGACAACCATGCCGAAAGAAAATTGGCTTTGCTTTACCTTTTCATGAAACGATTACATACATATCGAATGCACTTCGTCAAGCGATTGATACATCAATAATGACTAGCCGACTGCAAGCGGGACGATCTACGCAATACCCCTACTGAGTGACTATTATGTAACTACTGCAGGATGATATGCGCAATAACAATGTGTTGCTATTGCACTCACACTGCATAGAATTTGATTTTTTGCCCTAGATCGTCGGTTCTATAGGTAATCTAATGTAACTGCGATGAACGAACTGGAAAAGCGATTTTTAAGATAAAGATGCAACAAGCTATGCTTTCGCCAATACAATTGTACAGTAGAATGTAAGGTGTACGCCTTTCTTGTTCTAACAAACGGAGACTAGCTATGCCCATCTTTTACTTTTAACATATCGATCTCTCGCAGGCGTATTATACATGATATATCCATGAAGACAAGTGCGTTGAAATAGATTCATTTTAATAGAGATAGAGCTAACTGTTAGCTTCTAACCTGTTACACACAATTTTTATCACTAATTTTTAATTATATTTTATTTTAGGAAAAGGGAGAAAAAACTATCGTTAATTTTTCTATTGTATTATAGGTGGTGCTATAACTATTGAATATCCTTGTTGCAGCACTAAGTGCCTCTTCGCTTATAATGCTAATTGTAAGTAATTATTTTTCCGCTAATAACGATTAATACAGCGATAGGAATGCAATTTTCCAACATGCATGTTACCGTTCCATCGAAGAATTGTCGCCCAATCACAGCGATCTCTCATATCGCTTAGTATCTTACGCGACTGAGTATCTGCAGCTACCGACCCACATAATAATAATCTTTTAATTCGTAAACTCTAATGTACCAATCAGTGAGCCGCTTATATATGTAAATTGTTCTTGGTAAAATAGCAATATACATATGTAGGCATGATATCTACCAGTACGCTCTTCGTTAGAACTTAAAACGTCTGCGATATATTTTGCATTTTCTGACTACGAGGGGTATAATCGATTTCATTGCGAAAGAGAGATTTATTTCTTTACTTCGTTCTGCCTGAAAGGCAGACGTAAAGTTTATAGTATGCATGATGGATATTCGTGAATATTTTAGACGTAAGCGTAGTTTTCAAACTTCGAATGCCATTGGTTTCCTCATTTTCTTTTAAAATACATTGATACCGCTTTGCTGAAATATACGATGAAACCTTTCCGTCCTTAATTGGCAATAAGCCCAATAACTCTATAAGAGGCTCATTTCTTCTGCTTGGTTTGAAGCACGTCTCGTTTCGAGGAATTTAAATCGATGAAGTAAGACGCAGTTTAGTAACAGACGGGTACATATATTTACTTTAACCATTGTCTTATTGGCCATTTTAAAACAATACAATTATATGTATAAGTCCAATCCACAATGTAGTTGTATATTTAATGAAAAAGACATCCACTTTTAGAAGAAACTCCTCATTTAACAATTTTCTACCACTCACACAAAATCTTCATCTATTCCACGAGATGGTGAAATTATAGAAGATTAAAGGACGCTGAAAAAGATATTTGTAATTTTAAGTATAAATTAAATTCCAAACTTCCCTTCTTTAATATATTTTTCTCTATGGCCATTTCGTTACACTTCGTAACTTCATCATCCGAATATTATGTCTACAGAGTGGGCACATATAACTTTTAAAAACCCTCCCGGTAAGTCATAAACTTATTTTCGATAACATTTAACAGGGTGCAGTGATGGTACAGGGGTGACAGGTTGCTATTCATTAAACGGTTTTTGTATTTTTTCATATTATATTGATTCCAACATATCTACATTGTGATTATTGCTGTGTTTCAATAATGTAGCTGTTTCTTTTTTTTGGTCGGATTCTAAATAATACCTGGCAACCCCCGATTTCTCAATTTCATTATTTCGTAAATGGTTTGAATATTCCCTGAATCTTATTTCACCATTCTTTTGACAGATATAAATTATACAATCAATTGTGTGAATACCTGATTTCTTCGTTGGTGATGTGGTGTTAATATTTTTACTTAAAATATTCTTCAATATGTGATGGTTAGAAAATGCCAGGGTTAATTTGAAAGATTTAAATAAGTTGGTAAATTTGAATTGTCAAGAAGGGTGAAATGTTAATTTAGCATAGGTAGTTTCTTGGGTTTTGCCGATATGTTTCAAATTTGTAATATTGTTGAAGTTGGTGTCTTAGTTTAGATCTCTTGTAGATCCTGTCTATACACGGTTTATTGTAGCCGCCTGTTGCAACTATCTGGTAAATGAAATGAAATTTCTTTACAAAATTCTTTTGAGATAATGAAATTTTGAATGCCTAATCAGTGAAATAAACTATTGAAAACGATAGTTGTTAATGTGGATGTTTTTTCTATAGATATCAAAAACAAACTGTCCGCCCTTATTTGGTATTAATAGGTCTAAAAAAAGTAATGTTTTATTTTCTTCTGATTCATATGTAAATTTTATAGAGCGGTATTTGCTATTTATTAAGTGCAGGTAGTTTTCTATGTCAAATTCTGTTCCAACGACAAAGGAATGTTGAAACAAGTTTCAGGGACCATTCGAACCATTTAAAAAATAATGAAATTGAGAAATCCGCGGTTGCCAGGCATTATACATAAAAGGGACGACTTTCATGATAAGTATGTTTGTAGTAATATGCCATTAATTTAATTAGACATACCTACTTTCTATATTGTAAAATGTAAAGCTTAGTGCTTAATAAATTCCATTATTATTATTATTATTATTATTATTAATATTATTATTATATCGACAATTATCGACCTGTATCTATTTCGCCGGCATCCTCTAAAGTTTATGAAAAATTACTAAATAACCGTATAATGCTGTATTCCTCTACACATATGTAATTTAATACCAAATACATAATTTGGATATGTCCCGGGAAAATCGACCGAACAGGCAGTCTATAGTTTCTTACGTCGTCTTCTTGAAGAATTGGATAAAGAAAAGAAAACACTTGCTATTTACTATAACTTATACAATAGACCGCCCAATACTTTCTAAAAACGTGTTGAAGTGTTTTCTTGGGTAACAGCAATGAAATGTCACTAATTGTGGATCTTTATTTTTATTATTATATATTGAAAGGATATTCGCATTGCACCGCGATATCCTTGCGATTTTAAAAAGTTTGGCAATTTGAGGAAAGATTTGAACTAAAAATTTCTCTCCTCTGTTATCCACTTATATGTTCAAATTTTAAGCCCTGAAGAAGCATACGATGTATGTGAAATATTGGCAATAAAAATAAAGAACCACAATTAGTGACGTTTCATTGCTGTTACCCAAGAAAAAATTTCAACTCGTTTTTCCAACGGTAAAGACTCCTTGTCTTGTTCTTTCTAAAAACTATATAGTATCGGAATAAGGGGCAACGTATTAAACTTAGTTGAGTCATACCTAGCTAATCGTCGACAACAAGTATGCTTCCAGGGCTTCTCTTATAATATCAAAACGGGCCTATAAGTTGGTGCGAGGTGTTGCACAAGGATCCATTCTCGGACCAACACTTTTCATAATTCACATGCTTGACTTGCCCAGTTATATGAATAAAGCTCCAATTTTTCAATTTGCGGATGATACGTCGTGCATCGTCGGAGACCCTGTCGGTGTTGGACACTAAATGTAATGAGGACATCGTAGATTATTGCACTGACAATGGCTTGGTAATAAAGGAAAACTGCACTAATACATTTTAAAAATAAGAAGCCGGAGAGTATCTATGTCGGACTAAATACTAAGTCGAATCCATGCGTACCCCACACCAAATTCTTAGGACTTAACATCGACAGCATGTTGCGCTGGTCTTATCACACAAATGAAATCGTCAAAAAGATGAGTAGTTGTTATTTTGCTTAATTGAACATTCGCGGCAAAGTTCATATACACGTATATTATGCATACATACATACGTATGTACGTGGAATGTTGGCAAGATCTGCTCGAGAGCCGTGCAGACCACTGTTTAGGGAGTTGAGTATACTGCCATTGCCATGTCTATATATACAAGAATTAATAGTCTTTGCCTTCAGTAATCGCTCGCTTTTTGTAACAAATAATGACATTTACTGCTCAATGCAAACCAGAGGTTTAGATTTGCTGCGTGTTCCACCTCACAAAACCTCCTTATATGAACGTGGACCGGACTATAGTAAAAGCATTTAACAATGTGAGGGCTATGGGGAACCTTGGATTGTTCAAGCGATATCTTTTAGATAAGTGTTTCAACTCGTTTTATGAATTTAATTACCCCTAGCTGTTAGTTAAAGTAACTTTTTGACAATAAGGCCCAGTGCCCACCCAGTAGACATAATATTTGGACCCCACACAGACACAGTACATTTATCAATTGTAAATGTAAACATTGTGTTACATAGTTTTCTACTGATGCAGTTACAAGGTGTAACGAAATTGCCATACAGAAAAATATAGAAGTGAAGCTGGAAATTTAATTTAATTAATATGTATATACAAACTTCGCGAATAGGAGTAGGAAATATTCTCTTCAACTTTAATTTACTATTTGTCTCTTCATTACTTGTATGACAGTGTTGTCTGAGATTTGATGCAATTCGTATTAACGAAAATTGTTCTTATATTTGTGCTACTAGTACTAGTACTATTAATGTTACTAACAAATTAGAGCTTGATAAAACTACTTATTAAAAGTTACAAAATATAATGTTTGCTAGCAACATTGTAACCAGAAACTCGACTAGTTTTTAATAATTATCATAAAATTTCCTACATTACGCATATTTAAATATGTAACTGAATTCGAAGTTGTTACATCCTAAAATCTTTTAGTATTACTCATCATTGTACTTTATGACTGTGTCTGCATTCCAAGTTGCAGTAGCAGCAACATTTACTCCGGAAACAGTCATAAAACTTAAACGTCTGGACGTAGATTACACTATAGCGTTTATTCTAAAATTAACGGCACGTCGTGGTTTTAATGAAAAATATTAATAGATGAAATTAGGCACTGCTGCGCGATGGAATAATGGTTAGAGATTCATAGAAAGTTACCTGTTTTGAAATTACGTCTGTTATTACATTGTTTGATAAGTAGTAATTTATATCGACACGCTAGGATTATGCTTTTAAATAAAATCCAATTCATATACAGTCTGTCTACTGAATACTCTATGAAAATAAAAGAGGTTAAAGCTCATGGTATAGAAACCAAAATTCCAAAAAATGAATACAAGATATCCATCAGAGTTCATCCCAACGTAGCACATAGGACATGTATGGCTCGGAATATTGGGCGATCATTTATTTGGGCCACATGTACCTACTTCCCGAAAAATGAAATGCGGTAGATCATTGAAATTGTCTGCAAAATACGTTACCCGATTACTTGGCAACTGTAGTTCATGTACGATGGGGCACCTCCACATGTTGCCCGACCTGTATGGAAACATTTAAACCAGGCTTTTGCACATTATATAGGCCGAGAATTAACGATTCTGTGGCCAGCACGAAGTCCCGATTTGAATCTGTTGGACTTTTTCCTGTGAGGATACATGAAAAAGTTTGTTTATGATCGTCGACGGAAAATTTTAGACGTCGAGGCTCTTCGAAACTGTGTTGTTGCAGCGGCCTAAGTTTTGCCGTCGCACAGAAACGTGCATCCGGAACTCGTGGTAGTAATTGCGGACATTACTACTATAAGTTTTTGTCCTATTTCTCATCAAACAGTCCTCTTCAAGACTACCACGAATTATGGAATTCTATTGCGGCACGTTCTTCTGGACACATTATCATTTATGTACATACAAGGGTTGCACTTTTCGTACATGAAATGGACGCAAAAGATTCTGTGATGTCCTGCGGTTTTACTACGAATATTCAGGTCTCGGACTATTTGTCTTGTGCTGGACGTTGGACCTTTATGGGCAGCATTCAATGTATGTCTAGGTCTACCACTGTTGTAATATTTGGGTATAAATGTGACAACCATTCTAGTTCTCGGAAGGTATTTGTAGATGCCTATCCCTGTTGTGGGTACCATATTTGGTATTCTGCTTTTGCCCCGTTTGCATTGCCGTTCCAAAATCCGAATATCATGTAGGTACACTGATGGTAAGTAGAGATTGGACAGTTTCCATATAACAATGTATTGAAAGTGTCCAATCTCTACTTACCATGACTGTACATATCAGCGTATTCTCCAAAACTAAACATTCTACACTTGTAATAATGACTAATTTAAACATACAAATGTCATTCCGAAAAACGTCAAAAACAAATAACTATAATCAAATAAGCAATCCTTTTGTACTACATTGTCATATGTACTTACTTTAGAAAAATGCCGTTGAAGATCTGTTAAAAAATGGAAAATATTGGTGTAATCAGATTAGCTACGTCTACACAGTTTGTACAATTAGAAATTTGACCATGACGATTTTTCATTGGAAAATTTTACGAATTTCTCTAAATTTTAGTTATACATTTTGGAATTTGACGACCTCGGTTGGCCAAAGGAAGAACCGTACACCTTTTTTGAAATAAAATTATCGATTCAGAATTGATCATAGCTCTACCTGACGTTCATCCGCATTTTTGTGAACAGCTTGTAAACATACATATTATTATTGTACGTTGTAATGGACTGTTATTTTTCTTTGTCACAAACTTCCCATTATAGCTCTCCTCGATATAGTGTCCTTTCCCGTATCTCTTATTCGTTCTTGCAACACCTTCATAGTAAAAATATGCTCTTCAACGCTGTCTCGTTTTTTGAATCCGCTTTGTGATGCCTCCATGTCTTGTCCTATTTTGTCCGTTAATCTTTGTTCCAGTAATTGTTCATACAATTTAGAGGAAATGCTCATCAAGGTAAGTCCTCCATAATTTGTACATTGGCTTTTGTCTCCCTTCTTGAGAATTGGAGTAATAGTATATATACACACTCTCCATTTCTGTGGTATCTTTCCTCCGCTTAAACAACGTCACTTAAACTACGGTTAAACTAGTTCAATTAAAGCCAATACATCGTTTTTGAACCGACCAGAACAAAATGACACATCCAGACACATCTAATAATATTTTTAAAGAAATTGGGACGCAATGCATTACACGCAGTGAGTATGCGATTCCTTAATATCTGGTCTAATGACCAGATAAGAAGTAATTTACTACAGAAGTACAAATTTCAGAAAAAAAGTGACTTAATGTAGTGAAATTGGGGTTCAATGCCTTACACGCAGTGAGTATACTATTCTTGAGTTCTTAAATATCTTTTATTTGTATATTATTATAAATTTTAGACTAGCGATAACACTAAGGAAAAGTCATTTGGCAACAAGTCAGGCAAGCATGGTGGTCAAACGATAGAACCAAATCGGCCTGTCCAGTGATCTGCATTTCATTAGGGGGTGTAGTGGGGTTCCTTGCTAATACAAATGCCTAGCAAATTTATAGCCAGTTGAAAAATTTGACAATCTTAATAAAGAAATAAAGTGCAATATTATATTTCAGTTTATTTTTATTTCAAATATGAACATGACAGAAGAAAAAATAACAATCGTACACTGATACAAGGGTAATAACATGTTATGTTGAAGAGAATTATGTGACATCGCTGCAACACCTAGCGCAACAGTTTAATGTTTGATTAGTCTTCGATATTGAAAGAAAATCAATTACAAACAACAAATTTGGCACTGAGAACTGAGTTTTGCGAAACTATGTATGTATTGCATTGTACCTAGACAATTATAGATTATAAGTTAATGCACTCTTTGAAATGAAATGTTTGGAGATCGCTGGATAGGTCGATTTGGTCCTATCGCTTGGCCACCACGCTCGCCTTACTTGTCACCAAATGACTTTTTTTCTTTGGGGTTATCTCAATACTAAAATTTATAATAATATTCAAATAGGAGTAGAAAATATTCAATAGCTAACGGATCACATACTCACTGCGTGTAATGCATTCAATCCGAATTTCTTAAGAAATGCTGTGCAGGGTTTTTATCATCGTTTAGCCTATTGTTTAGAACGTGAAGTTGGTCACTTCGAACAATTAATAAAAATAATAATAAGTTTATTGGTTCATTCATACAGCTTCACAAGTCACAAGTACACAATAAATGAAGTTCATTAGAACCAATTAGCCAACTATCAGCTGCAGCTGTTCTTCCTAGTTGGCATAATATAACTAAAATTAAAGAATTATCCTAACACACTAGGAAGAGGAATGGAAGAAAAAGAGGAGAAGAGCATAAGAGAGGGGAAAAGAGCTGTAGAGAAAGATGGGGAGGGAAGGGGAAGAGGGAGGAGAGGATACTAGAAAAATTTTATATAAAAATAGTAATATAATAATAATAATAATAATAATAATAATAATAATAATAATAATAATAATAGTCATACCGAACAGGAAAATATGTATGCTGCCAAGACCAAATACGTGCCCGCGCAATCTAATGTAGAAAATCATGAGCTTGTCCTGCCAATAACATACTTCTGACAGCCCTCCTGATATCCGGCTTAGTAAGATTCTTTAGGTTAGACGGAATTAGGTTATAATAGGTCGCTAGGGTATATGAAAAAGAGCGCTTATAAAAGGTGGTTTTGAGACGGGGAATGTTTATAGCATCTTTACGTCTAATATTAATATTATGGATATCCGTTCTAAACCTAATCCGAGCAGCAAGA
The DNA here is from genome assembly GCA_004785975.1 of Popillia japonica. Classification (NCBI taxonomy): domain Eukaryota; kingdom Metazoa; phylum Arthropoda; class Insecta; order Coleoptera; family Scarabaeidae; genus Popillia; species Popillia japonica. The sequence continues at coordinate 20,700 of SMLS01061722.1, forward strand.
TACGGAGGAATACCAGTCCGAATAAGTACATGACAGAAGGTGGTTAAGTGTAAGAATCGACGTTTCTGCACGCTAAGCCAAGAAGCTTCGCGCAGCTTATGGAAGATGGGATGCCCACGAGGAATTCCGTAAATAACTCTAAGACACATATTCTGGATCATTTGGATACGTTTAGTATCGATAGCTAAAAGGCAAGGACCACGTATGATATCACAAACGTTAAAATGTGACAAAAGTAGCGAATCACATAGTAACAGTTTTGCACTGGTGTTAAGAATATGACGATTGGGAAATAAAGTTTTAAGATTACAAAATGCTCTGCGAATCGAGTGATTGACATGTTCTCTAAATTGCAAGCCATAATCTAAGAAGAGGCCTAGATTACGAACGCAATTTTTATGCTCCAAGGAAGGACAATATAATAATAATATTGGCAAGGACAATATTAACATTGCGCAAAGCAGTGGTACGAGATCTTTCCCTACCGAATAGCATAAAGTAAGATTTATTGGGATTAAGTTGTAAACAGTGTTTATTGGAAATATCAGCAAGATTTTTTAGGTCATTATTGACAAGAGAAAGAGAACATGACAATTCATTAATTTTAAAAGGAAAATAAAGCTGAATATCATCAGCATACATATGAAAATTACAAGTAAGTCGTGAGAGTGAACATAGCTGTGACGTATAAATTGAAAATAATAATGGACCCAATATTGAGCCCTGTGGGACGCCAGAGCTCAAATATGCTAGTTTCGATTGAAAACCACCAAGCACTACACGTTAAGATCTAAAGCTCAGATAATTTTTAAAAAAGTTTTGTGCCGAGAGATCCAAACCAGCGTAATTCAAAATAGCCAACATGATATCATGATTTATTGTGTCAAAAGCCTTGGAGAAATCTGTATAGCAATTACTTTGAAATGTTTTCATTTTTCCAATAGTTTTGTTTTAATGTTGTTGTATGTATACATAATTTCAAACACCGCACAGATAAAGTGCAACAAGTTAGTTTTTTTCCTTAAACTTGTATTTCTGTACTAAATGATTTTATATTTTGTGATTAGAATGGATATTAAGTCTAATCAATAACTAAAAAATCGTAACTTAATATAATTTCATCTCTGATGTACTGAAATAAAGTATAACCTAAAAATATTATTAGATGTGTCATTTGATTGTGGTTAGTTCAAAACGATGGCACTATTTACAACTACAGTAGTATTTTTCTGTTCGATTTTCAACTAAATTAAACTATTGATCTTGTATTGTGTTTAATTGAACTATTTTAATAACGAAGTGATAATCTAGTTAATGTATTCAAATAAACGTACCTATTTGAACGTTTATTTTTCAAAGAGTGCATTGACTTACATAGTACAATTGTCTACAATGCATTGACTTGTCCATTTTAAAATTGAACATGGCAAATGGTGGGGATCGTTAACGTTATATGTTCAGAGAAAAAAAAAACTCACGGTATGTATTCTTTTATAATTTTATCATCAGAATATTTGGCCCACGGGTAATAAATACCCATGGGGGACAAAACAGTGCCACGCAAAATGGAAGCCGTGAATGTTAGAAGCATAGTCGTAATTTGTTACAGCAATTCTATATGTTTAAGTTACTTAAATCAACAGTGGATTATATTAGATAAATAGCCTGTGCATAGAAAATACTTAATTAAAAACTTCTATCAACATCACATATTTTGCTTAGATGAGTGAAATTTTCATTCCGATGCTCTTGTCATATAAAACACAAAAACTGGATTTTCAAAATTGCTCGAAATTCCATAATAATATATGATAATTAGTAATAATCTGATGTAACATTCAACTACAATTTAGACCAGTTATGCACACGCAATGCTTCTGAACAGCCTGCTGTACTTTGATCGATAATGGCAAAACGAAGTAGAAACAAAGAAAAATAATCAATTCTTAGAAGTAATCTTGCGAAATAATCGTAGCCGTTCTTTCGAAAATAAACTTTCCGAATTTTGTTTAAAATTTATCAGACGAACGCTTTACTTTTCGAAATGAGAAATTGATTGCATTTCTCTTTCGTATTTCCGTCGTAATTATACGCGATTCATTTGAGAGGAAAAAATTAATTTCCACTACGCCAGGAACCCGAGCGGAAAAGAAAAATAAAAGCAAATCTTCAACCGTTTTCTCCCCGCCACCTGTTTTAACTCATCTATATAGCAGCGCTACGATCGATGTGAAATTATCGTTCTCGTTCTGAATAGTACGGTTTTCAAAAGAAATAGAGAAATTAGTTTTATGAAACCGTTCTCTTACCGTTAAAAGGTAAAAGGAAAAACTTAATTTATCAAATGGATAATGCATGAATGTTGTAAAGAAAGAAGAAAGGCATCCCTTTAGCTAAAATCTCGTATAGGTAAGCCATTCCTTCAGAGTGGGGTGTTGAGTCTGTTAGGAACTGATAAGCCGATTGAACTCTGCTCGCCACGCAACAATAGCAGCTATTCTGCTTCTTCGGTGTACAGTACCGGATTTAGTTGTTTACAATGAAAGAATTCGGGTTTCGCAATTTTAACAAAGCTTTTACACGGGATATATACATATTTTAGATCTGAAATAAAATATGCAAATATATACATACATATAAACAAAAACTTAAGAATTCTTAAGATTTCGTTTATTCATCTTATATACTGCGTATCTTGTAATGCAATGCAATATTCTAGAAAATTTGATGGAAAATTAATATGTGAACCTCTCTTACATTTAGAGGCTAGTGTGGCAACTATAGCATATTACAACAGCTATTTGAGAATCAGGGTATATCTGCATTAACTGCAACATAAAAACACAACTTATGAAGCTTTTTGTAAAAAACAATGTGGTTTAAGGAAAGTCCAAGATTCTACTACGAAGAGGATTACCTTTAAGCAGCATCTGTCATAGTAAGGTGTTTTGAAATTGTGATCACAATTTGGATTCTCTCAATATTTTAATCTGTATTGTAGTCTTCTATGGGACTGGATTAATTGGATACTATTTACTTTTATCTTTCAGAGATTCAAATATTTCATATTCTTCATAGCATAGTTCTCGTGTTTTTTCTTTGTTCTCTTTCCATACATTAACCAACCAATTCCAGTCGTTTTACTCTGACAAGATACTAGTTATAATGTAGGTAACATGTCTAGTGCACTTTCCACTTATGTGACAGTGTGTAATAGTACACTTGGGTAGTAACAGGTAGTATTTTATAAACTTGGCTAATCACGTTTCTACCTCGGTTTTTACAGTCAAGTTAACAGTTGTTCCTCCTTATTTGTCATGGGTGACACTGCTATTGCAAACTGCTGTACTGTATGTACACACACATCAAATACAGTAAGATTATAGCAAGTTCTGCAAAATACATATTTTGAATACAATAATTTGTATTTTTGTTTGGTTCGCTTAGAAGTAATTTACATAAAAATAATTCCAATAGGAGTCGTAGTTTGCATTCCATATAGTACCGAATTAGTACAATGTAGTTTACCAGAATTTATAGTTTCATTTTGCATGTAAAATTTTATACTGCCTTATAAAGCAGAAAGTAGATAATTGCATACATTTTCAAAACAACATAAAAACAATTACTAGGAGTACTACATTTAGAAAATTACTAGAATAAAACAAATAAAATGCTACATATTTTCCACAATCATTGTGCATCGATCCTCTTTAACTCTAATATTAATATAGCAAGAGATTTCTAGGAAAATTTCATTTCCCTTATGTTCATTTAGCGTTTTTCTTTCGCAGTAATTTAATACTTTTTATTAATTTTCTTCGTAGCTCGATAAAATCGTTCCACAGTGACATTACATTGCTGTCTCGAGCGTTAGCAATCGCGTGATACCGGTCCTGTTTTTGTCCCACCACCTTCTTCCCTGGCGCTGCGCCATCACAATAGAATCCAATCTGAAAGAAAAACATGCCATCGCATTACGACCTGCGCCATTAATTTATGGTCGAATTTCGAAAAAAAATCAATGAAAATCTTTGAATAACCCTGCGACCGGCACGTAATTAGTCTTCTTATTGTGTCTTGTTTTCGAATTCAAATGGAAAATTTTAAGTGTGTTTGTTTGAAGCGGGTGAGAAGACGAATTAACTGTTTTTTTGCTCCTTTCTCTCATCTTTTTACGACGGGTGAAATGTATTTTTCGGGACGTCTATTATAATACGCGATGATTTGAGCATATTTAGCGGAAAGATGGCGACAATAAATATTTTCTTGCCGAATAGTGCCAGTGGGGGCGAAGAAAATTATTAGCAGCTGCCCTTAGTAGGGTGTGGTTCGATTTGATCGTCTTTTAG
>SMLS01061723.1:0-12753 GCA_004785975.1 Popillia japonica
TTGACTTAATACATAACCTATTAGATTTGACAATAATGCCTACCGTCATTATGATGTATGTATTTATGGCTTGTTTCGTCTGTTATCCCAAACAGGCTCAACGTCACTTTGTCGTTGGCTACCCTGTAACAAACCAGTTGCTCTATTTTTTCCGTCTAATGTTAATTTACGTTTAGACGATTAGGGAATTAGTAAGGAACAAAATTTTGATACCGAATTTGCACACAACTTTTTCTGTTGCTCATTTAACGTCAAATTTAACACCCAGTTTCCAGAATCCGAAATCAAAATTGAACGCTCCCAGTACTGCCATAGTCTTCACGATTGTTGTCATTTTTATCTACTGTACATACAGATTTTTCCAAAGATTCACCACTAGAAAATCAGGGTTGTCCGACACGGATCTTGGTGGGTCTCAACTGCATTATAGAGGGACATCCCCTGAGTACCCAGGTACAAGCTTTTATCCTAACGCGTTCGCCAATTCTTTGGATACCGTTGATGTCAGACTTTGTAGAACGAAGCGTCCGTAGCGCAGTGGATTGGATCTACGCCTTCAACCCCGGTGGCTCGCGTTCGATTTCTGTACAATAGTAACAAATTATTCATAAATTATATTTTTCGCTTCTACTTTCGTGCCAATGATTAAGTACGCGTGACTTGCGTCAAAATTATTAGTAGAAGAAGGAACCATCGTTTATGAATGATTTGCATGAAATACAATTGTACACAATAAGATTGAAGAAAAAGCTGCACCAGCAGGAATCGCACGCGAGCCAGCAGGGCCGTAGGCGTAGATCCAATCCACTGCGGTACGCACGCTTCGTCCTATAGACATTAACATCAACGGTATAAAACGAACGCGCAAAATCATTGATTTTGAAGAAATCTGGATCCTCGTACAGCATAGCCAAAAATTGTTCACAATACGCAACCGTGGGCATTCATATCTTGGTTTGTTAGTCGTTGTCAAACTTGAATTCGGTACGGAAATCCATCGTCTCTGAACAAACGCCGAATCGACGTACTGTTGATATTCAACTTCAGTGATTGCAACACGTCCATGCATGGTTCCGGCCAGAACGAGGAAATTTCTCAACAATAGAAAGCATAACTTTCTTGGTCGGTACCTCTTTATGAAATTGTTCGCGTTATGTTTCCATCACTAACTTCAAACTCGGTTATCTTGTTTGCCATTTCCGTACGACCCAAAATAATGCTCAACAATAAACACTTTTTCCTCGGTGATTATTCTGGAATGCTACGAAGTATTTTGGGTTCTCCAATTTCGACCACATCTTGCAAAGTGCAATCTTTGCACTTTGGCGAGATTATCCGAAAAAACAAACCTTTTTTGCCTTGTTCGATACCTCAAGCTCATGCTCCTTCCACAAAGGTTAATTATCAATTCTTATAGTTTTGAGACTTGTATATTTAAAGACTTTACAATGATTTCTTAAGCATTTTAGAATATTTTATTACAATCGTTGAACTTTGAAAGTATTTTACTGCGAAAAAATATAATTTCTCTTTTATTATCGTTTAATTAAATGTTGTAAATTTAATAGAGTTTAGTTTAATTCTGACATCATTACAAAAATTCCACTAAAATTATTTAATGCGACTAATTTAATATGAAATAGGTGACACGCATTATGTAATCTACACATTGTTGCAATTTCCTCTGCTGATCTTTATGCACTCTTGCATCTTTTCGTAATTGATGGTCACGATATACGATGTCATCTTTATGGCTTAAACACAATAAACGCGCCTAAATTATATCCCAACAATTAACTAAATAGTTATGTTTTACCTACAACCTTCCTTGTGTAATGCCAGTGTTTAAAAGCAATTTTCCAATTACAATTAAATTTAAAATTGGGTTTAGGATTATCACAGCACTGATAATTATATAGCCGCCGTATGCAAATAAATACCTGCTCATGTTAAACGATAATACCAGTAATTGATTACGCATCATGTGCAAATTGCTTCGATTTCATTATCGCTTTATTAATTCTTGCTACTTTCAGGATCTCGCCTTAGAATACTACGTCGTAGCGGAATCTTTCGAGACATCAGTCCCGTGGGATAGAGCGATCAGCCTGTGCAAAAACGTCAAATACAGGATCAGTCAGGAATGTAAACAGCGAGGGATCCAACATTATTTGTCATGCTGTCGTGTGACTCAAACATACGACGCCGGTTGCGTTATATACTTCTATTTCGCCTTCAATTACCGTTTACTCAAAGAAGATCCTGTCCATGTGTACGAGAGCATCGAAGAGAAAGCTAGAGACGAAATTATAGCTTGCGGCGGTAGCATATCGCATCATCACGGTGTAGGTAAACTTCGCAGGAAATGGTACCCGAAGACCGTTTCGGATGTAGGCGTCGCCCTATTCAAAGCCACGAAAAGGGAGTTAGATCCGCAGAATATATTCGCGACTGGGAATATGGTTAGAAGTAAACTTTAAAGTTGGGAAATTGTAGATTGTACGAATGGAATTAAGTTAATTTTGCGAGAACATCTTTTTTGCTTCTTAAACGGCCAACAAGTCTTGGTATTAAATATTGTCATTTTTGCCTGTGTAGCACACGTATAACTAGTCAATTCAAATAAATTTATATGATTTGCTTGGTACTATATTAATACCGGTTTAATTCAAATTTTACACACTCAAAGTGTTATTTCTACTTTTATATTAATATATTATAAAATAGCATTTATTGTAATGTACATGGCTTTATAAAAAGTTTTTGCTTTTTTTTCCTTTGCTGTCAATTATTGTGTATGCAGCTTTATTTTTCCGTTGAAATTATGGGATGTATATTCAGATTTTGTGGAAAATGTATGTGAAATTTGATGTTATGTGAATTAAAATAAAAAAAGAGTATTATTCCAGTGACATTAGTTACCACTCCATGGAAATATATTATAATTTTAGTAAATTAGTTGCATTTATTTTACCTTCACTCTATAATTAAATTCCAGATTATTGAACTATTTCTTTCATGAAAAATATACCGAGTGTCCGACTCAAAGTGTACTAGGTTGGCAACATAAAAATCCCTGCTTTGAAGAAAAATAGGTCAGTTTTATTTTTATAAGTTGAACAGCTTTAAAGTAACCCCTCCCATTGCTTGTTTTTATTAGTAATTCTAAAGGTGCAGTCAGAACCTCCAAATTAGTAATTATACTTAGTGAGTATAATTAGTCCGTAACGAAACTAAAAACTCGTAATTCAGAACCTCTCAAATTAAGCCGTTCAATTACAAACTTCTTCTGGAAAAATAATATGCTCCCAAAGCTAATGACAGAAGACCTAATTTTCTTCGTGTTATCTTTATGTTGTTTTAAAGCGTTGTGCTAGCTCAAACTTTGAATATTCAAAATAACCTAACTTTTGTAATGTGTATATGTCAAGAGGTAAACAATACATTTACTCATCAGTCTGCGCACGCGCGCGTACTAATTTACGGTAAATTAGTAGCAAAAGTTTGGAGTTTGCAAACATCTGACGTTAATTGAAAAGTAAAGCTACTAATTTGGAGGTTGTGAACGATCCAATGTAAAAGCATTGAGCCAAAATTTGGCGTTAAGTTCAACTACTAATTATAATTACTAATTTGGAGTTTCTGACTGCACCTTAACACCTTTCGCATTTACTTCTTTCATCTACTATCACTCTGAGCAGCTGTTTTCAGTTTCAGTTCGAACTAGAGGCAGAGCTTCCTAGAACTGCACTTGATTCTACTGGCGCCACCTCTTGATGATATCCGAAAAATCTGCAACTATTGCGGTCGATGAAACAAGTTCACTATTAATCAAAAATTATGCTATCTTCAAGGAATCGTAAAATGCCAACAAATTTTTATTGAGTTATATTTACAATGCCAGCAAAACAAAATAGAAACCTACATTTTAGAATTACATATACTATTTCACTTGTCAAATTTCTCTACTCAAGAATCACTTTTCTCTGTATTCTGATCTTCCCTTATACCTTCCCCTACAGGTCCATATTTACGTTCCCAAAGCAAACGATGCTTCTGCTTCATATAAGCGCTGCGTACGTTGTGGTAAGCCCCTAGATCGCCGTATTTCGTAAACCAATTCCCTGCAGCTTCTTCGTATTGCCTCTTTATCTCCTTGCATCTTTCGAAATGATCTGGAGCTTCATACATGTGACATTCTTCAAAACGTGTCCTTAATATATTTAAAATTTCTGTATCTACTTGCCTGTAATCGATTAAAGAAATTATGATTATATAACATGCATTAAAACTTTAATTAGGTTAATATCTGCATTACCTATCTCGTTTATATTGGCAGTTTGCCTCAAAATAACAGATTGGATCATCGGTGTAGCACTCGTCGATTGTAGGAACTCTGCGGAATTTCTGGTGGTACCACGGGTAATCTTGCTGGTTTGGTTCGACTATACTTTCTACATACCAAAATTTATAAAAAAAAATAATATAGTAAGAATATTTAATTAAAAAAAATATATGCTTGAGCTAAATTTCAGTACCTCTAACCCAGACGACCGGCCCTTCTAACATTCGACGAACGCTATTAAAGAATCTCTCGACAACATTCCGTGCTTCAACTTCGGGCATCTTATAAGAAAATTTAAATTATTGCAGTGAAATAGCTGCTGGAATAGTTAAATAACAATTATGAAGTGAACGAGTTGTCAATTTGAGGTTGTGTGACAACTGTCAAAATCGATTCAAATTAATCAAATTCTATTGCTTTAAATTTGTTAAAAATGAAGAATATCAGTCTTAAATAAATATTTTTAAGGATATTTTAATTAATCTATTTTACACTTAATATTATTTGAAAGTAAAAATTTAGGGTTTTAATTTTTTTTAGGTTGATATAATTTAAATATTACATAATATATTTTAGAAATATTTTATTTAAATACATAAAGATTTTATTTATAAAATACAATTTTTATAACGATACTAATGTTTTACAATTTTAGTGCTAATTAATGATGTATGTGAGACTAATTTATTCGTATTTAGCTATTTTTGCGTCCTTTAAGTTGGTCACATCTCAATCGCCGAATAACCTATAAATTGTAATCAAATTTTCAAAACAAAACTAATAAATAATGGTAAATGGGATTGCTAAGAAACATAATTCTAAAAACAACCCGCTATTTATCTAATAACAGTGAAAATACAGCGATAATGAAATATCTTAATGTGGCAGAGAAAAATGATGCCGCCAAGAATATTGCCTCAATTTTATCTTCTGGCAATTCGAATAGGGTAATCTATAAGATAACATAACTTAGGTTTCATTTTAATTCAATATTTACAGAGGGAAGGTTTATCGACTTATAATAAAATCTATGAATTTGAAGCGAATGTGAACGGGCAAAGAACTACCATGGTTATGACGTCTGTTTCGGGACATCTATTAAATTATAGTTTTCCTGCGAATTTCAAGAGTTGGCAGTCATGTAATCCGCTTGTTTTATTCGATGCTCCTGTTATGAAAACATGCCCGGAAGATTACCAACGCATCAAGGTATTTATTTGTATTATAATAAGAATTGCTCATAATATCTTTTTCGCTACTTTAAGAAAACTTTAGAGCGTGAAATACGCAGCTGTCAAGGCCTTATTATATGGACTGATTGCGATAGAGAGGGTGAAAATATTGGGTATGAAATTATAGATGTTTGTACCGCTGTAAGGCCAGGGTTACGAATATTTCGCGCGAAATTCTCTGAGATCACGAGACAATCAATTTTTCGTGCCTTAAATAATTTGGAACAGCCGAAAAAAAATATAAGTGATGCTGTCGATGTGCGGCAAGAATTAGATTTACGTACAGGTACATAGAATTATTTTTATGTTTTAATAAAATGCACAATTATAAATTACATGCAGGAGCTGCATTTACAAGATTACAAACGTTACGTCTGCAAAGAGTGTTCCCAGCTAAACTTGCTGATAAATTAATAAGTTATGGTTCGTGCCAGTTTCCAACACTTGGTTTCGTCGTCGATAGATATAAAGCAATTGAAGAATTTATATCCGAACCATTTTGGAGGATTAAAAGTATTATCTTAAATGTAGTAAATGTTATTTGATAAATAAATTGATATTTGTTGTAGTGAATCATCTTGTGAAAGATCTAACGACTGAATTTAATTGGAAACGTGAGAGATTATTTGATAAAAATGCATGTGAAGCGATTTTAGATATATGTAAAGAGAATCCGATGGCTACTGTTGAGATGGTGGAGAGTAAACCAAAAAGTAAATGGAGGCCGTTACCTTTAGATACAGTTGTATGTACCCATTTTATTGTATTAACTATTTTAGGTCCGAGCATTTCTATATTTACAAAATTTTCTGTAGGAAATGGAAAAAAATGTTTCAAGAAAATTGCGAATAACCGCAAAAGAAGCCATGAGAATAGCGGAAAAATTATACACTCAAGGTCTAATCAGTTACCCTCGTACAGAAACGAATATTTTTCCGCCAGAATTAAGTCTACAACCTCTAGTTGAACAACAAACACCTGACAATAGATGGGGTCCTTTTGCACAGCGTATCCTCAACGAAGGCGGTCCACGTCCTAGACAGGGCAAAAAATCTGATCAGGTTGATTCAAATTATCTAAAATTTAATCCCTAATCTTAAATCTCGATTTATAATTGCAGGCCCATCCTCCAATCCATCCGACTAAATACACAAATAATCTGACAGGTAATGAACAGAAAGTATACGAATACATTGTTAGACATTTTCTAGCCTGCGTTTATAAAGATGCTCTTGGACACGAGACTACAGTACACGTTGATATCGCTAATGAGAAATTTCAAGCTAAGGGTTTAATGATTCTCGAAAGGAATTATCTGGATGTGTATATTTATGAAAAATGGAACGCTAGAGAAATACACCATTACCAAAATGGGGACACGTTTATGCCAAGCACATTAGAAATGGTATACCTGCATTTTTTTCTTGTCAAATACATAATCGAAAATCGAATTAACAATTTCCTAGGCTGAAAGCAGTACATCTCCTCCTAAATTATTAACGGAAGCTGATTTAATCGCTTTAATGGAGAAACATGGTATAGGCACTGATGCAACTCACGCTGAGCATATCGACACAATTAAAAGCAGAGAATATGTCGGTCTTCAAGAAAATATGTATTTCGTACCTGGAACATTGGGTATGGGTCTTGTAGAAGGTTACGACAAAATAGGCTTAGAGGTATCGTTAGCTAAACCAAAATTGCGAGCTGAATTCGAGAACGACCTCAAACTAATCTGTGAGGGTAGAAAGGATCCTGAAGTCGTAAGACGTGAACAAATTGCAAAATATAAATCCATGTTTCAAAGGGTTATGACCAAGATGCGATGCATAGATGAAACGTTATCGAATCGATTGGAAGATCGACCACAAGCTTTCGACGAACCAATTGTCAATCAGGAAGAATTTAAATCTGTTTTGAAATGCCCAAAGTGTGGTAACGACATGGTGTTGAAGGATAGGAAAAATGGGCAGGGAAAATATCTCTCGTGTGTCATGTATCCGGGTTGCAAAAATGTAATTTGGTTTAGTATAAATGTTGAAACGATTGATGTATTGGATGAAACCTGTCCTAATGTGAGTAATATTTTATATTTGATATACATTTCGTAGTATAAAATAATTATTTTAGTGCGGTCCAGACGTGAAAAAGCTGAAAATTAAATTTAAACACAATGTCTTCCCTGGTTATCCGAACCCAAATACTTTATGTATCGGTGGCTGTGATGAAATAGTTTTAAGCACTTTAGATATTAATATTAACACTGTTAGGAAACGTAAGTATTATTAAAACAGTTTTTATCTCCTTTTTCTTTGACCTTAGCACCTTGATCGGATGAAGATCCTCTCAACCATATATGCTCCTTACTAGCAGTTATGTTATCGTAAATCATGTTGTAACCATTAATATCATATTGCATTGAATCTTTTAGTTGGGTTTTACATATACTTAGCCTCCTGACTAATCTGTATAACTGTATGCAGTCTTCTTCTGATGGAGCACAAGCGTAGTATGTCGATTCCAGTTACTTCTAATACGAAGGGTGTTACTAGTGTCAAAATAATTTTTATTAATGTACAAATTTTATATTACAGAAACAAATAGTACCAATAACAGAAATTGGAATAATTTTCCTTCGAGTTCCACAAATAACAGACCTTCAACCAGTAATCGAGATAGTGGTTTTGGTAGCTCTTCCGAAGCTAACCCAAGCGGGAACAATGACCGTTACAATGGACCAAATAATAAAAGGGACAACAGTCGCAGCTTTTTAAACAACTCATCGTCAACAACATTAATGCCAGGTCCCTCCGGGACTAATCAAACTTTTATAAACCCGAATTCAATTGCAAATGATTTACCCGAAGACCAAATTGTTTGTTCCTGTAATAATCCAGCTGTATTGTTGACCGTTAGAAAAGAAGGACCAAATACAGGCAATAATGAAATTTGTAATATCTAGGATAAATGTTTTTACTAAAATGTTATTTTAGGAAGGAAATTTTATAAATGCAGAAATGGTGTTGATGGAGGTGGATGTAATTTTTTTCTATGGGCTGCCGATACTGAGCCTGAAAATCCAAATAACTCTAGAATGACCCATCCGAATAATTCTAGAATGCCTAATCTGATTAATTCGAGAATGAATGGTACAATGGGGAGTCAGGCAGAAATTCGCTGTAATTGTCAATTGCAGGCACAGTTAAGGACTGTTCAAAAGGATGGACCCAATAAAGGGAGACAATTTTACAGCTGTTCGAAACCTATTGGAGAAGGATGTAACTTTTTCAAATGGGCTGATGATGTAAGTAACTATAATAATATGTTCTTCCATCTGTAATATATAAATCTATTTTTTTAGTCTGGAGGTGGTAGTTCCTACAGCAACGGAGGCGACGATTGGGGCGGCGGTGGCGGCGGACGAGGCGGTGGTAATAATAACCAATGGAAGAACAAAAATAAAAGGGGAGGTGGTGGTGGTAAGACAAAAACAAGAAATGATAATAGGACAGCTCCTTACCAAAATAAAACTAGAGCGAAAAGAAAATGCGGGCTTTGTGCTCAAGAAGGCCATACCAGAGCAAATTGCCCCAACGCATAAATATGTAAATAATTATTAAACTAACATGCTTTAAGAATAAGATTTTTGAAATATAATTCATTCTATCTTTTTTTTACATAAATATTGTATTTTATTAACTGTACTTTATAGTTGATTAAATAAAATTGCAGTTTTTATTTAACCCATTATTTAATAAATTAGATGGAACTAAATAAGAAAATCTCATCGTCTTCAAGTTTAACCTCATTGATAGTACGCAGCAATTTCGGATCACCTCTTCTGATTCAGTTTTAGTTTATCGATCTCGCGTTGCTGAATATGATTCTCAGCCGTTGTTTGAGTTAGCTACGAGATACATGTAGATCAAAAATAATATCTATACGATACATAATACGTACCATATTCATTATAATCTCGAATTTCACCCGTAACAGATTGTTTTCTTCCTCAAGTTGGTGAATCTTATGCATCATCTTTTGCGCAGATTTCTGAGAGTTACTTCCATTCCCATTTTCTACTCGAATTCTGATTAAAATTTCTTGAAGGCTAAAAAGTTAAATTGCCATACCTGAAATCCATTCACCAGCTTTAAAGGTGCATTGCTGGTCCCCCAATTTCAAGGAAACTGCTCCATCGTCTGCCACAAGATCGTCTAAGGATTCTTCCGAATTCAATGAAACGACACTTTTACGCGCTGGTGTTTTCTTCGGTGAAAATTTATTACCAAATAACGGCATAATTATGTTTTGATGATTGAGTTAATCGGCAAAAAATTTTGAATTTTTGTTGTAATGACATGACATAACCAAACAAAACCTAATTTTCTCGCGACTACCTTCATGTATTCCTTCCTGATATTATCGAAATCCGAATATAAAGCTGACTATTATTAATAATTAAAATTAAAAAGGTTTTTTTTTATTAAAACAGAATTGCTATTTATTATTTAAGAAAAAATTAAATTAATTTAAAATACTAAGGGCTAGTTCATAGCTATCCGTTTGTACGTTTGCGTTGACACGTTGACGGATGAACATTTTTTTGCGGTTCATAGCGTTGCGTCGGTAACGTACGTTTAATGACAGATCAATTTCCTATACGAACCGTTTTGTTGTGACAGGTCTAACCTCACTTTTTTCGTAAAAGGATGAACGGACGCGTACAAAGTTCAACGTCGGTCAACTTTATCCGTTATCGGATAGACTGTGAAGCACATAAAAATAACGTGCTGTGATTGGTCAACGTACAAACGCAAACGGAGAGTTATGAACTACCCTTTACGCGCCTAACTTCGTTATCGTAATATATGTCCACAGATCACACTTGTGTCAGCTGTCACGTTTTTTAACCAAATAATTCAAAGTGACATATTTTAACCGCATAAAAATACGAGGAAAACCATTTCTATTTAATGTTAACCGAGCAAAATGGGCATTTTAGAGAAAATCTCGGAAATTGAGAAGGAAATATCACGTACTCAAAAGAATAAAGGTAATTGCTGACGTTAAAAACACAAATAATTTCGTCCTCGATTTTAAATTACAGCAACTGAATACCACTTGGGCCTGCTTAAAGCAAAATTAGCTAAATACCGTTCGCAGTTACTTGAACCCTCGAAGAAATCCGAAAAGGGTGAAGGTTTTGATGTATTAAAAAGTGGGGATGCCCGAGTTGCTTTGATAGGGTTTCCTTCTGTTGGCAAAGTAAGTTTTATGATATCTCTGGGTAAATTGTTTGTAATATTCAAATTTTAGTCTACTTTGTTATCAACGCTGACAAAGACTGAAAGTGAAGCTGCTTCGTATGAATTTACAACGTTGACATGTATTCCCGGTGTTATAGAGTATAATGGTGCTAACATTCAGCTATTAGATTTACCAGGGATAATTGAGGGTGCCGCGCAAGGCAAAGGAAGAGGTACATTTAATTATTGAAATATATATCGTGATTTAAAATTAATCAATCTTTTAGGGAGACAGGTTATAGCTGTTGCGAGAACTGCCGATTTGGTATTAATGATGTTAGACGCAACAAAACAAGATGTACAAAGACAATTATTAGAGAGAGAACTTGAGAGTGTCGGCATACGTTTAAATAAGGCAAAACCTAACATTTATTTTAAAGTGAAGAAAGGCGGTGGTATATCATTTAATTCGACATGCACCTTAACGAAAATCGATGAGAAAATGGTCCAAATGATATTACATGAATATAAATTATTCAACGCTGAGGTTTTATTCCGCGAGGATTGCACTGCCGATGAATTGATAGATGTAATATGTGCGAATAGGGTGTATTTACCTTGTTTATACGTTTATAACAAGATAGATCAAATATCTATCGAGGAAGTGGATAGAATTGCTAGACAATCATACAGCGTTGTCGTGAGGTAATGGAAATGCGAGAATTTATTTTGTATTAGTAAATTATATCATTCGATTTCAGTTGTAATATGAAGTTAAATTTAGATTATTTGTTGGAAACGCTATGGGAATATTTAAGATTAATTAGGGTTTATACTAAGAAGCCAGGACAGCCGCCGGATTTTGCAGATGGGTTAATTTTAAGGAAAGGTGTTACTGTCGAACATGTATGCCATGCAATACATAGATCTTTAGCTCAAGCTTTTAAATACGCTTTAGTTTGGGGTACCAGCACTAAATATTCACCGCAGAGAGTCGGGGCTAATCATATAATGCACGATGAGGATGTAATACAAGTTGTTAAGAAATAACGTTTTTAAAATAAATACCATAAATATATTCATTATCTGAGGTGTTTGTTTTTAATAAAACAATTCCGTATTAAAAAAAGTACAAATTTATTAAAGTATAATCGGTATTGCATTAATAACAAACTAATAATTCGCGAAAAATCACGAATTTTACACATTTAAAAAGTTCAAAATTTACATACATCCTACGCCAATATTCAATATTGCAAATATTATAGTATATTCTTAAAAATAGTCAGTGGAAATATAAAAATACACATACAAGCCGTAGTGTAATTAGTAATAATATAAATTGTAATTTATAGCACGTATAGTCGATTGTGTGGTTTAAAAACAATACATAGATATTTCCTAAATAGTATGTATATAATAAATCACAATTATTGTATTTACGACACATTCATATTGCATTCTTGCACGATTCCAATCACAGTTACATTTTTACCAGATTTCTTTTACTCGATAAGTACAACAACTACATACATATACTAAAAATGAGCAATTATTGGACATTGCACTAACGGACTGTTGCTGCCTGCGCTAGTGGAAAGAAAGATTAACCGAAATCAAGGGCGGTAATATTACATCTACTTACACTGTCTTTTTTAAAACAATTCCTCGATTCCACTATCACTATTTTAGATATTGCCATTTGTGCTGATATTCTTTTTTTTGTACATTTTTATACGATTTTTTAAATTAATGATTAGTTAAGTTAAAATTTCTTTAAAAATTTCTGATATGGACGCTGAATAAAGGTATATAGTACGAACACGATTACATAAAATTAGGAAATAAAATTTCTACAACTAAAAGAACAGAGTACACAGCGAAACGTGTTCATAACCATCGCATTGAGATCAATGATTAGGAATGTAAT
>SMLS01061729.1:0-19941 GCA_004785975.1 Popillia japonica
ATTGATTTTATTAAGAAACTCACACCACACTGCCCAATTTTATGGTATCCAAATGATGCAGCAATTTAAAATTTCTTACCTGCTTTAATGATACAAAGTTATCCTAAAAAACAAACGTTGCAGCCCATGTGACTGAAAACTTTTTCCATAAGCAAAACATCCACATCTAACGAGAAAAGGAAAACATAGGAAGAAGCTATAAAAAAAACTTTCATCCCAAGAATATTAAACGACTATCTGATAGGTCTCGCTATATTTCGGAAACTTATTAAACCCCCTTAATATTTTACTACCTCATAGTAGGCGCAGCGTCAAAGGAAATGGGACGAAATTGAGTCTCGCCCAGGCGTACGTTTCAAGTTCAGGCTTTCAAAGTGCGTTCGGACAAGCAAGTCGTTAAAATTGAATATGAAATTCGCCTTTAAAAGAAACCCATAAATTTCAAAGTGCACGCGTCTTCTAATATAAAAGGCGATCCTGGAAGGAAAGGCGTGAATGAAGAACTTTCTTATTTTCGGATGGAGTTTTAAAGGAAAAAAAAGAAGAAAACGGCTCACGTCGAATAATAATAAATACAGAAACAGCTTCTTGTTTTTTTTCTACTCCCAGCTCACCTTTTTATCGCTGTGTTCTCCTTCCCTTTTTTTCTGTCCAAGATGATGCGTCGAGGAGGAGGACATCTCGAGAACTTTTTAAATTGGTTATACGCACAAAGCGGAAGTTCTGTTTTTTTATATCTGACGAGATGCGCGGTCTGCGATGAAATTAATTTGAAAGCAGTCAGCGAAATTTTGTTCGGAGATTATTTTATGTTAGGGGGTTGTCAAACAAAATAACTTTCCTTTTTTTTTGTTATCCTCAGGCCGTCAGATTCATGTCTCTTTTAGATACTAACATCGAGTTAGAGAAGTTTTAAACGTAAATTAAGTTTATCTCGAATTAATTTTAATATCTTCTTGAAAAGAAATAAAAATACTGTTAAAAATGATGTAGGAATTGGTAAGAGTTGAAAAGTTGCTAAGTTGGTGAAAAGGGAATTTAAAGTAGGTTACAAAAAAGTTATTCATATCAACGTTAAGTGGAACGAAGACTTTTATAAGGTCAGTATTATCCAATCACCGATTCCACTGATTTGGTATCATCAAGTGGTAAAGAATTAATGCTACTGTTTAATTATTCATTTAAAATAACTTCAAAGTTGGTGAGGGTTTAGCATTAGAACTATTTTTAACTTAATATAATTTAATTACACCCTAATGTTTTCACTGCTCATAAAATTGCTCAAACAAACTTCTGGAAATATTGACACAAAGTGTTATCCAAGGGCAAAATTTAATTAAGATTTCCTCCGCAAGATTTATAAGTAGATAACTGGAAATTCACAGAAAACGAGTTTTCCGCAAAAGCCAGCACTGCGAGTAAAGGAAAGCAGCGTGCTGACACATTAATTAAACTCGTCACTAATTATAGTGTGTCTAATCGTGTGTAAACAGTTGGTTTGCTGGAGCTATCTGCGGATTTATTACCTTTGATATGTTCACCGTTAAATCCTATCTATCATTACATTTAACATATGAAAGTATGGATGATATTCTATTGCATATGTGCATGCGACACAATATTAAATTGATCGAGAGAACCAATGGTTAATGTGATATTTACGACTGATATAAATGATGACAGATATATGTATAATAATAATAAGTTTATTGGTTCATTCATACAGCTACACAAGTCACAAGTACACAATAAATGAATTTCATTAGAACCAATTAGCCAACTATCAGCTGCAGCTGTTCTTCCTAGTTGGCATACAACTATGGAGTAAAATTACGCATATACTCATTTCGTTGAATGTCATGACTTTCAATTTGTCTACTACACCAATTATAATTACAATTAAAACTACAAAACAAAAACTATAAAGTAAACAGTTACCATATCTTCTTTGAATGTCCTTCATATGTTGATAAGTTTGGTTAGTAACCAAAACAATTCCGCTGAATTGTATTGCTGCGAGGTAGATATCAATGTAGAACAAAGCTCACCTGTAACAAAAAAAACCATACATCAACTTATATATTCACTCTTTCGGGAACTCAATTACAACATTAGAAGATACACAAGAAAAAACATTTACTTAAATATTTATTTTTAAATCAACTGCTTCCTCTCAGATTAATCGAGAAATTGAAAGTATTCTAAGACAAATATACACGACGGCGGATTTTCCAAAATCAAACTGAAACAGTGTAACTTGTCGTCCCGTAAGTTTCCTAAAATACACATTCAATTATCGATGATGAAACTCGAACGATGGAGCAGAATTTACCTATTACTTTCTTACTTGAACGTTTCATAATTAAGTTTCTTCTCTTCCCAAACTTCCACAATTTAAAGTCTGCTATCCTCGTTCCGAGTACCAATAGTCTAGATCCCGTCTAGGTTGGTAATCAAATATTAACTACTTCAATGTAAATAGTTAACAGTAATTCACGGTTTTAATTAAACACTTCACACTAATTAATTACAAAAAGCAGTCTGTTATGGGATGTTTCATGAAGGGTAGTTAAAGAGGATTATTTTATAATAGAAGAACGAAATTCTTGTGGATTTGAATGATAATATAATTTGAATTTGTTACATTTAATATAAGAGAATTAACCTAAAGGGACTAGGAACTAAATTTCGGAAACCGTATTTTGTAATGTACTGTTTCTATATGTATTAGTACGTTTTACATAATTCTAGGCAAAACATATTGATGGCAGATGATAATCAAGTGTTAGTTCCAAGAAACCAAAGAAAAGTAAATGAAAGGACTTATGTATTTTAAATCTACTAAACAATCAGCAAAAATGTGCTATCAAAACATATTCCTTTTGCTATCTCCTCTCCTCATAGCAACATTGGATGCGAAGTGACACAATCAGAGGATCACCTCAATTACTCGTGGCGACAATGTGGATGACGTTGCTTTAAGTAATGTGATCAATGATACGATGATGTTTTTAAAATTGCAAAAAAATTCAATATCTATTTGTCAATAATTGTTATTATTATGCACAATAAGATTGAAAAAAAAATGCACTGGCAGGAATCGAAGGCGAGCCGCTAGCGTGCCAGACATAGACGTGATCCATTGGGCTACGAAGACTTGCTTGTTAAGAAAGTAACATTATCGATATACCTAAAGGAATGAACTTAGTGCGTTCATTCAACGCGCTATACAACGTCGATTTTCTCAGAAATTAGGTGGCGTTAGGACAAAAGTTCTTAACTGGGAACGGATGGAAGGTTCCTCTATAGCAACAGTTGAGAATTCATTAAAATCCGTGTCGGACAACCCTGGTGTTCTCCTTGCTAGCTTGCTAGCTCAACTTCCCTAGCTGCATATTATTGGGATGCGGCGATGCAACCATAATAATAGCTGAACTACTTAGCAGTAGTAATACTTAGTACAGTGCCTACTTTTTCGTTGGTTAGTTCTTTAATAGCGAAACATATACCAACATGACTGTCCCAACATGCGAACCAAGCCAAAATGAAGGCCTAAAGATGAAAGAGTTGCAAAGATATCGTCAAATAAAACTGCTGTTATTATATTATGTGTCGTAATATGTTGAAACTTATGAACGAGTGACTAAGATAGTCTTGCAAAGAAATGGTCCGCTCACTAGTAAATTTGGGGTTTTGAAAAGCCAAAAGAATGACCAAAACATCAATTCAACAAAAAGAAGCAAACAAAAGTGAGGCAAACTATAGTGGTGTCCAAAACGAGTGAAAACAGTAAAAGTTTGCAAATAAATCTCTATCGCGCAAAATTTGACATGACTTTGGATGTGAAAACAAAAGCACTCAGGTACTTCTAACTCACTGGGGTAAATTGACATACCCAAACGAGCATGAAACCTCAGGAGCGACGTTACTGCACGTAAATACTGTGTGTTTACTACAAGCTTTAATATTCAAGCAAGGTGTGGCAGACCAGGTGATCTTCGCAATGGGTTAACTTCTCGAAGACTCTGAACAATCCAGCTATCGAGCTTAAGTGTACTTCTTCATTGGTACTTTTATCTAAATTTCGCAAAATAAGGTATGTTCAAATCAATTAGCATTACGATCTAAAAACCAATGTAATACTGCGAACTGTACAGTAATCCCTCGTTACCCGCAAGTGTTATGTTCCTACGATGAGGTGCGAACGGTGGATAACGAGACTCTAAAGTTACGGAAAATAAGTGCTCCTTTATTTGGATTAAGTTAGTTATTAATTTTTAATAATAAAAGCGAATTTTGATTAGAATATTTTATTTACTTCTATGCATATGTTTATATACATTACATGTATTTATTTTATCTATTCAAAAGGATAAAGCTTCAATGAATTTTGGAGGCCACTTTACACCTCAGGCCCCTTTCTAGAACAGGAACATAATATGTTTCAAAAGCAGCAATTACACCTTGATCTCAAGACTGTAAAGTGGATGTGGCGTTCGGTGGTAAAAACACTACCTCGACATCTTCAAGCTTCACTGATTGAGGGTGAGCATTATTGATGAATCGCAAAACTTTATATTGCAGTTTTATGGATTTTAAATAATCCTCAACTTCTTTAATAACGCAGTTGTTAAACTAGTCAATAAAGAGCTCTGCTGTCACCCACCCTTTATTATTTGCTCTCCAAAACACTGGTAAGTTCTCTTTACATTTACCTTTCAATGAGCGTGGGTTAAGGGATTTACACAAGCATAGACTTTACTATATAACCTCTTGCATTTGTACGAAAGACTAGCATTAATCTATCTTTAGTAGCTTTGAACTCAAGTGCGGTTTTTTGATTTTTAGATATAAAAATTCTTGAAAGTATTAGCTTCCTAAAGCGACCGATCTCATCCGCGTTAAAAACTAGTTCGGGCCCATACCCATCCCTGTTTATAATATACATGAACTCCCCAGAAAAAATAGAAGCAGCTTTGTGCCTGGCTGATGCAACTTCACCAACAAATTTCTCATTATGTAGACCAAAATTGTTTTAGAAATTTTCAAACCACCTTCTACTAGCAAGAAGAGATCCTTGACTGCTGCTCCAAAATGACCATTAAGACTATTGACTTTATCGTGTATGGTTCAGTTGGTTGGTAATACAAAGCAATTGAAAACGGTGACAAAGGCATTTTACATGCCAGTGTATTTTTTTTTTCAAACCGCAGATAACCGAATCCGTGGATAAAAAAACCGTGAATAAAGACGGCCAACTGTATTGTGTTGGATTCGGAATAATGACGAAGCTGTAGAAAGCCAAAACACATGTTTTTACGTTGATTAAGTATTCGGTAATACAAATTTGATGTATGTGCAGTCTCTACACATAAAATTCTTTGTATTTCAATAATAGTATTTAGTTTAGCATTTATGTAGTTCTGGAGTTGATCATCTGAGGATTATTTCTTGTCAAGAATTGCATATTGTCTAATAGCAAAATGTATATCTTTGATTATAGCTATAGTTTCTGTGTCGAACTTATTGCCAAATATCAAACCTCACAACATACACAATTTGTCCTTTTGGAGCATAGATAATACAAAAGGAACAAACAAAATCGAAGAATTTTTTAAGAATTATCATACGTCTTGTTTTTCTAAAGATCGAATCTTCCTCGTCAATTTTCCTTTTGAGAACGAAAACCCCTTATTCCCCATCGCAAATTTATTTTAATAGAAACGGAGAACGTTGGACGTTTCCGTTGAATTTTCGCTTTTAATTTTAATAAAAGAAAGGCACAAGAAGAAATGAAAGGGTTGCCCTTTAATTACCGCCCTAACAGTTAGGAAAAGCTGACGTGAACGCCAGGCGGAAATTTTAAATTGTGCTGCTTTGTGCTTGCTAGTAGGCCGTGCAACAAAGTTTTCGTTCTTCTGCAGTATTGTCGTAACAGATGGTACAAAAATATTAATTTTTGGGGTAAATTAGATAAAAGAGGGAAGAAAGGGTGTGTTTGTGTAAATATATCAAAGTGTCAGATTTAGTTGTTTTGGTTTGTGTGAGGAAGTATTAATTAGAGGAGTACATCTGAGCATTGTGGTATAAAATTTCAAGTGTGTAGGAAAAAGTTATATAATTAATAGTAGTTTAAAGTTAGTGGGTTTTAATAACACCGGTCAACAGATTTTTTTCTTACACTGGATAGGTGTACGTTATGGACTTTTTCATTGTAATTCTGAAAATATTTAAAAAAATTGGCTATCACGTCAGGTTTCTGAGATATGTATTTTTATAACTATGCCTTCGAAAAAGCCGTAACGCACGTCCGTTGTTGCCATATTGGTTGCATACATTTGGATTGGCAATTCTGCATAATAAGTAACCACTAAGTAGCCAAATTTTGTTCTGACAGTTTTGTGTATTGTGTTAGTTAGATTTGGTTTATATTATTTTTGTATTAATTTCCCGTTTAAAAAGTCTGTTGGTCAGTTCTTTTAAGAGCTATTTAATATATTTTCGCGTTTGTGAAAGTTAGTATCTATTACTAGCATTAAATATATGTATAAATAAAATGATTTAATTGTAGGTTATAATCCCCAAAATGGCATTTACTGCCGAACACGATGCATTCATTTTAATGGCCCATTATAGAAGTGCAACACAAGATGCCGAAGGCAATTGGAGATATTCATTTGCAAGTTGTGTAGATCAATTTACGCAACGCTTCCCAGACTTTAACTTTGAAAATAACTCTTTTCGACATAGCAGATATATTTATAACACATCGCTTTGAGGATAAACATTGTATTTGTAGAGGAAAATCGACTGGCAGGCCGGCAAGCCCACCAAATTAACTGAGGATGTTGTAGAGGACATTGGATATCGAATAGAACATAGCCCTAATAAATCAGTTGCAAAACTGTCCCAACAAACAGGTATTTAATTAATTTAATTTAAAACGTAAATATGAATGTGAATATTTGTTTGTAGCCAAATGGTCATCACTTCCAACATTTATTATAAAAAGGTCAACAAAAATACAGGTTTTAGCTGTCTTTATTGTGAAATTGACAATATTTTCATTATAAATGGTAAACAAAATTTATGCTATTAAACTTCTAATAAATTAGGGATATTAGTATATGTATTTTTATGACATTTTTTAACTTATCTTATTATCCAGAGAGTTTTTCCACTTTTTTAGGTCAATGATAACACTGCAATTCGAACAAAGATCAAATTTATTCCAAAACCTTTACAATGTATATAATCTGGTTTTCGTTACAACTTCGTCAGTGGAATAAAATTGACATTTATTTCCTGTCAAATTATAAATAAATAACTAGCCATGCCTATCAACAAAATTATCTACAGACAAAGAAATTCAAAATATCTTAAATTGTCCACTATATTGTAAACATAATCCTATATATTACTGCATTTCTTTGTCTGTACAGAAGTTTGAGCCCATTATACAACTTACAGCCATAATAGAAAGGTGATTTAACAAAAATGAGTAATGAGGTTTGACATTGTAAGACAAGTCAGAACAATGTCTTGTATGATAATGTTTATTATTGGCAGAAATTGAAAAGTGATGTTTATTTTGGAAAATGTAAGTGAGAAGTTTAAACAAGAAAATTGACGTTACAGTAAGTATTCCGTAGGTACTAAACAGATCTCTACACGACGCCCGACTTGGCAGGTCAAAAATTAGTCGGATAATGCGTTTTTGCAAGATAAACACTCGACAAATATCTTTGCCTTGGCCACATACTATTATATTGTACGACAGAGTTGGGTACACATGCGCGTAATAAACACTCAAGAGAGCCTCACTAGTCAATATACCTTTAAGGGTAAAAATCATATAGCAAGGTCTACGCATCCTATCACAAACATTATCAATTGCATTCTAACAAGTTAAATTACTATCCAGCAAAGTACTCAATAATTTACATACTGGAACTGGTAGCAAAATTTGATCGTTGATGTTGATTGGCGGCAAGGATGGTTTGCGGTGTTTGTTATAAAATTCCGTGATAACTGTTTTATTATCATTAATGGTTAATCGATTTGTTGCGCACCAATTGTAAAGTTCATCAATTACAGCTTCGACTTTTTTGACTAGCTGTTGCTTGTCAGAATGAGAAACGACTATGCAGGTGTCATCAGCGTATAGAAAAGTCTTACCTGAAGAGATATGTGAAGGTAGGTCATTGATAAAAAGCAAAAAAAATGAGGGGGCCCAAAAGCTTCCATGTGGTGTCCCTATGCTGGTGCTGAATTCGCGCGATCTAGCGTCGTCGATTTTAATAACAATTGCTCTTCCTTCAAGAAAAGATACGATCCATTCATTGATCACTCCACGAATACCCATATATTGAATTTTTTTGGAAATGTAAGAAATATTGACTGAGTCAAAAGCCTTTGATAGGTCGAATAAAATGGCTGCAACATACGGTCCCGAATTCATCTCGTCCAAGATATATTGCACACACTCTGCAATTTCGGTTTCGGTAGAATAACATGGCCTAAAACCACGTTGAGAACGAGTTATGACGTCGAATTTGGTAAGAAAAGAATAAATTTGATCTTCAATTTCTCTCAATAATCTTAGAAAAAATAGTTAGAAGTGAAATGGGACAGTAGTTTACAATATTGTATGGACCATCCTTCTTATAGATAGCAGAAGATTTTAGTGCAGTGAGAAAGACTCCACTGGAAATAGACGCATTGATAATATCAGCAAGATATTACTACATACTACTTCCTTAGAACATTATATAAGTGGTACATTAGTGCTGATCTCAAAATACAGTGGGCCCCGCTTAATGTGGTCGCGGATAATGTTATCACTCGCTTAATGTTATCGTTTTCAGCACATACGAAGCGCTCGTATACGAATATGTAGAAATAGTTTCGCATATAGTTATCATGGGCTCGGTTACTGTTATCGGATATTTTGCTAAAACAAAAAAAAACGATCAAATCACACACACCTACGATGTGTTCATACTACTCTTCTACGCTCTCCGCCCCTTATTAAAAAAAATTAAAAAGAAACTGTATTGAAAACTTAGTGAAATGAAGTAAAATATCAATTTGAAGCGAAAAAAACCGGGGAAAGACAGGGACGTAAAAGGAGTTTTAAAATTATGGTTTACCAGCGTACGTGAAAAAGATGCATGTGTAGATGGTCCGCTAATGATGCAAAAAGCTGAAGATCTTGCTAAGAAAATGGGTAAAGAAAATTTTGTCGCTACCAAAGAATGGTTTTACCGGTGGACGAAGCTCCAAAACATAAGTTATAAGCGTATATACGGAGAAGAAGACGACGCCGACTTTCATCCAGCAGAAGAATGGATAGCAAATGAATGGTCAAAAATTATACACGAATATATTTTCCCAGCAATGGGTACAATGCCGCCGAAACCGGACTTCATTTCCGTGTTTTACCCGAACATATGTACATACCTCTTGAATACTGAAAATGCGAAAGGCTGTAAAGTAGCAAAACAGCGTGTTACAATTTTATGCTTCGCAAACATAATGGGTGATAAAGAAATGCTTTTGGTGATCGGTAAAAGTAAAAATCCGATATGTTTTAAGGGGACAGGAAGCTTGCCGATAGAATATTATCCAAATTCAAATGCTAGGATGATTTCCTGTTGATAATTGTACCCCACACAATATCAATTCAAATTTGGGACATATTAAGATTATTTTTTACCAGCGAATACAACGTTTTTAATACAGTCATGTGATCACGGAATTATTCGAAATTTAAGATTTTATTATCGCACGGCAATTAGAGGCCGTATTTTGAAAATTTGGACGGAAAATTGACATTGTTATCAAGTGAGTTGGCAAAAAAGACTTCATTATTGAATGTGTTGCATATGATAGGTTATTCATGGGAACTAAAACTACGATTCAAAACTCTTTCAGGCATGGTGGATTTGCGAAAACTCACAATACGATACCGGAAAAAGCAAAAATGGCTTTTATTCTTATCTAAGACAGTAATCGTCCATTAAAAGACCAAAAATTGTACATTGTTTTAAGTGTTGGATATTGTTATCACCCGGTTATTATTATCAAAATTCGTCGGTCCCAATGCGATCACATTAAGCGGGGCCCACTGTAGTTCCAATTCTACTTGGTCTACAGCTTGGATTCACAAAGTATTGCTGTTTCCTTTGTGAATGGGATAGTCGAGCGAGAAATTTGCAAATATACTGTTAAGCAATGGCCAATCAGAATGCAATAACTCCTGGAGAAAAGAACGTAGTCCATAATTCGCTGGTGAAGCCTCATAAAATACTTTTACCGCCATTACACATAAAATTAGGTCTGATGAAGAATTTTATCAAAGCATTGGACAAAGAGGAACCAGGATTTCGATACCTTAAACAAAAATTTCCTAATATATCTGACGCAAAACTGTTCGTCATCCCAATATAAAAGAAAAGTGAAAAGAAGGACTTTCTAAATACGTCCCAGAATAGTATATCCTTAGTTAGTGTTAGTATTGTACGATCAATATGAATTTCATTTGTTTATAAGACCAGACGTAATAGAATAAATTTGTTTTTATAATAATTATTAGGAATATAAAACAAAATAGGTTTGTATATAATTCATAAAGAAAAATTAAAAAAAAAATGTTGTTCTGTGATAATCAGCACATAAATCACAAACACTTCATTCATGTCTGCCATTATAGCAGTATTATGAACCTTTCAGCAGATTGTATCGATTACTGTCCTGGATACATGAATACAACGTTTCTATGGCTGTGTACAAAGACGTTTTACCAAAAAATATCTGAATGTATTACTTCAACTGCGGTAAATTTAATCTTGTTTCCCACCAAGATTGCGACATAGTAAAAGTTTTGTTACCAACTTAATCTGCTGTCTGTACAAGTAAAGTAAATGTAGCGAAGTGTTTAGTTGGTAAGTTTTGTGTAAATAATCAAAAGTTTGAAAATCAATTAAATTAAACAACTTTGTTATGCAGCACTTCTTAGAATTACAGTGTTTTATTCTCTTTGCTTCTTAATTATATTGTAATAAACAAGCTTTGCTTTCGTGAAGAAAATGAGTAATTAAAATTGTATTAAACACGTTGCTCTTCTAAACTTTATCCGCTCCACAAGAGCAGCAACACTCTTACATCTCGACTTTAGTTTCTTATTCGATAACAATTTTGTTTTTATTGCTCTTAAATATCGTTAGTAGAAGCCCGATTAAGTGTCGCCCCAATCTCGTCTATCGTTGAGAACATTCACGTCCGCTACGGAGAGCTAAAAAATCAGCAGCGCGCTAGAACGTGTCGCGTAACTTTTCAATTAACCGCTCGGATTTTCCACAGATTGTTTGCGGCTATTGCGTTTATGAACTTTTGAACTGGTGTCCGTGACCGATCTGCGACGACGGTGCGAGGTTGTTTCGTATACCACAGCTTCCGAAAGTTTTTGTTGCCTCTCAGTAAACTTTTGAAGCGCGAAAATAAAAGCAAATCGTGAATTTGTGGTTGCTTGATGGCAACGGCCGCGGCGGTCAAACTGCAGGCGGATAATAGGTTTTCCAGAAGCTCTCTGGATTTCCCTGATGGAAATGCAATATCCAAACAAGCAGTGCTGTATAATGGATGATACTGGCTAATTGCGCATATCGATGATGTCGTATGCAAAGCAGCATAATGTATGCAAGGTTTTGCATTCGCTTCAGTAGCATAGCAGTTTTTGTGAATTAGAATTTTCTTTTGAACAAAATAACAGAGGTTCTAACGCCATTTCTATTTTAACAAAAGTTAGTTTAATAAGATTAATTTCTTTTTTACTATTATGTAACTTAAAGTTGAAATAAGTACCTGTTTAAACAAAATCATCTAAACAAATTCACCGATTAACCGTGGGTAATAGGTACTTTACACCCTCGAATTGTCCAGATTTTTGTTGATAGGTATATGCACTTCTATATATAAACTGCATGGAACGAATACAGACGGCACTTTCTGCTATCAAAAAGTTCTTTTTATCAATATAAAACTTGTACGAGTTTGATTGTATTTCAAACCAAACCAAATTCTCTTTCATGCAAAGCTATACGTAAAGAAATAAATATACGACATGCCCTTTGATAATTGTGTACGATGATGTAGTCATAGAACAAGAAAGCAACAGAATTCTAAATTAGTTACCATTATGGCCATGGCACTCGCTCACTTTTTCTCGCTTATCTTGACTACGAGTATTCTATCAATATTTTTATGTCTTCAAATACTATTAAACCTACCATTAATTTTTCTGCGTTATCTGGATTTGCAGCAGCACTAGCTCTTCAAGCGTTGTTGTTTCCAAGAAGATGACTTGAAGTAAATCCCTACCGGTGTCTACTCAACTTTGTTAACCATAAATATTTTTAGCTTTCTATGCAGTAATTGTTTTCCTTTTAATGTCGTTCATAGTTTTTTCCAAATTATCTTTTGGATAGCTTCCCTCTTAAGTCCATACTGGCTTAGTTTTCTTTGTGCTCATACACACTTTGCGTATCTTCCTAACAGTGAAGTAAGTAGCAGTTACACCCTGGTTTCATATATGTATGTTAATTAAGCTCTTTCTGAACATAACCTAAACCTACTACCGTATAACTTCACTCACAGAATTCACCAACGTATTATCTAGAGATTGTAAAAGCATTGATTTCAATACTATTTGGACAATCGCCAAATTCCATTGCCAGAGTTAGTTTACCTAGTAGTAATAAATCTTTATAATAAACTATCACAACTAATAATTGGTGACTTTTATTATATGAAACACATCCACTATAGAAAGTGATTTGCGACTCTCGACTAACATCTAACACAACTTTGGTAGTTTGTATAGTGACGGATTTACATAGGTATGCCTTTCACCACTTGGTCGTATTTAGTGACATAAAATTTTTCTTGGAAGAGATGTCAACGCCAATCTCTTAAGAGTCAGATTTTCCAATATGAGGAAATATGATACGTTGGATATGTTGCAGAAAGAGGAGAAGAACGACTAACTTCGGAGCAAGGTAACTATGGTGTCAATAATTAATGTATCTTGATGGTAAACTACTAGACTTACAAGGTGCGAATTCAAGAGCGTGACACTAAAGTTTAACTGGATTTACCAGATTTTACCTACCATATACACTTAAGTTATTGCTGGCTGTCATTACTTCAAATTCGTTCTCTATGGATAGTGCCAATTATGAGAGCCTCTTGCCACAATTTGGTATTTGGAAAATCTAGAGTTCTCTGTATTTCTGCGTTGACAATCGCACACTCATTGACATATTAGCCAGCATTACCAAAATATATAGAAAGCTTATTTCAGGAAAGTTTCTTGAGTATAATACTGTAAGTTAGGTAATTATGTTAACATCTTACAATATCGAATACCATTCACTGGTGCACCATTACCAGCAGCATTTTGAAAACAATATGGTCCAATTACCCGACCAAACTGCACACTAAACAGTCACTCTGCAAGGATGTAGAAGCTTCTCATGAAATACTACGATTTTATATGTTAACATTATCTCTATTTTCAAAATGTAGTTCATCAAAAACATATATTTTATTTTTTTTTAATTCATGCAACGTTTTTAAAACACTTTTCACACAATGCCGATTTTCAAAACAAGGTTCTTTATTTATTTCTAAAATAAGACACTCAATTCAATTCTGTTTAGTTTACGGTTTACGAAATGTTAAATTTTTACTAATAAATAATCTACGAAATATTACATAAAGCAGTTTACACAACGAAATACTTGTGCATGAGCAGCACCTTACATAATAATTATGTTTCCAATATTGGTTATTAACGTTAATACCACTACTAGAATACAAAAAATATATAAATCAGGTAGCGTACCAGAATATTTGGAACAAATATGTATGTCTTGAAAGTCTGACTTCGACTCGTCTTCACCATACATCTCTTCTGGAGCAAAACTTCTTCTTGTACACATAATATGGATAAAACAATGCAGAACGTCTCATTTTCTATTTGACGTATGTACAGCCGTGGCCATATGTTATAGTCCAGGCAGGTAATTTTCAATTATAAGAAAAGTAAACGTAATAAAGTCAAATACAAGGTCTGTTACTATACGATCCTGTGTGCAGGAATCGTTTTACGGTGTTTTGCACTGCACATTTAGAACATTTCATTTGTTTTGCAATGTTCCGTTGCGATATTCCCTGTCTGTGCAGTAAAACAATTTGTCCTCGCGCTGCTTCATTCAATTGAGGTTTCTAGGCATACTTGTTTCAAACATGTTAATAAACAAATGTAGGTATATTAAGAATACTTTAATTTAATTTATAATCAAAAAGGGACACAACGATCTCTACTGTTTCACGAGTTAAAATAAACTAAAATATGTATTATATTCGCTGTACTCCTTACATTTTTTTTTATTTATCGCCGTTTCTAGGAAATGTTTGCCGTTTCTAGGAAATGTTTTTTTACAAATTCAGTACCTTCTCACGGTTTACTACCACCTAAAACGAGACACTTTACTTGGAATTTCGATAATAGCATAAAAATATGATTTCTAGGTATTTTTCGAGGTGGACTATAACATATGGCCACGGCTGTATATACAGTGCTATTATTTTACTATGCAACATATCCCTATGTTGCATTTTAAAATAATCGAGTCAAAGCATTAGACGATAGGCAACCCATTATACATACTACCGTAGCGTCAAGAATAATAAATTATAGTTTAGTGTCAATTGAAATACGTCAAATATTCTTTCGCGTTTCAAACTAATTTGCAGTACTTTTTTATACTCTTCTGTGTTGTGTTTTAAGGGAAAAAATGCAAATGTGTTTAAACTCTAAAAACAGACAAAGAGTAGGTCATTAAATTTATTGATATACATAAGGAATTAAATCTTTAAATGTTTTTATTATAAGTATTTTTCAAAATGACCGGCTTCTTGTTTTAAACAATAACGTAACCGATAATAACAATTTCGTATAGAATTGGTTATTTTATTTGGTAATGCTCTGAGATTATTGCATACATTTGTGAAAGTGTTGTAACTTGATAATGGCACAATAGGGATAATAATAATAAAAATAATATTTGACATATTTCAAGTGACACTAAACAATAATTATTCTTGACGCTAGGGTAGTATGTATAATGGGCTGCCTATCGTATAATGCTTTGACTCGATTATTTTAAAATGCAACATAGGGATATGTTGCACATTAAAATAATAGCCACTGTATGATGTTATACATTTAATGTTTCCCAGTCATTAATGATTGCAAGTTTAATTAAGCCAATTAATCCTGCACTGAAATTATACTGAGACATATTTGTTTCATTACTTCATTAATTATACCTTACCATAAAAAGAATAAGAAATGTGATTCGACAATACTTAAAATTACACCAAACCAACATTTCTGAGACGATTTAATTTAAATCTGCTTCTTTTAGCATTTTAATAACATACATATTATTTTAAATATAAAAAAGGTTAAAAAAATTGTATAATAGATCAGGTCATTATGTAGTAAAGTGCCTGAAACTCAAAATATGTAGGTACTATAGTTCGTGTGTTTTCTCATGGCATCGAAAATTTTATAGACAATCCTAAAAATATCAATCGCAGCACATTCTTAAAATCATAAGCCATAACCTCACTAACAAATCGATGTAAATAAATATGATCAAGTAACGCAATCAACATTTTCATCACTGACAGTTTATATTCGCATCCTTCTTCAAGCATACCTCCATCGTTATTTACGACCAAAACGTCAGTGCGATAAGGAGACGCACGGACTCTAGTAACATAATAAGTACAGAAAGCAAACAGAACAAATTACCAAAACCACAAGAGGAAAATTAATCGATTACAGTGCCGTGAATATGTTACTGACGACTTCTATTGCAGATTTTAGTAGATACATTAAATGCAGATTACTGAAAAGAATTTCTCTGCTATTAAGAACTAAACAATATTCATCATTAGGTATATGTATTTAGTGGTACATTGGAAGAGGATAAATCCTGGGAAAGAATGTATACACGAAATAAAGGATCTAATTGTTAGTTAGTCGATTAAGAATAATCACAAAGTCTAGTTCATGTATTCTTGTAGAGTGCGCGAGGAGTTTTACACAGTAGTTAGTTGGGTGACAATCAAAATTTATAATTGGATTTAAAACTCCAACTTAAAAAATGGGTAGATTATCGTAACTACAACGTTTTAAAGCTGTTGTGCTGTATGAACAAGATGATAGCTAGCGAGAGATTACGAAAATGACGTGCAAAATATAATGAAAAAATATAAAGAAACACATGAGCTTGTGTACAAGAAAGAAAGTGAACGAAGTGAAAACGTAACAGAAACTGACAGAAAGTTTCTTAAACTAGAGAGCTTAGGAAATAGATTTTTATCTTTCCCGAAACTGGCTACAGAACTGCAGCAAGCAACGAGAACACAAGTGACGGCGATTTTGATAAAAGAAGGACTAAAAGGGTGATATTTTAGTACGAAAACGACTGCTACGATTAGGAAATCGACAAGAGATTAGAATATGAACATAACCATAAACATTGGACGCAGGATATGTGGTCTCGGGTTTTGTACACAGATGCCCACCACAGATGGGTTCACAGCGCCATCAGTTCGAAGAGTTGGAGAGAGATCCAAATCTCAATGTATTCAGTCCATTATTAAAATTGGGGTTTGTGTTCGTTTGGAGGTATATATCTGCTACTAGCATTGGTGAATTGATCAGAATTATGTAAGAACAGATTAACAGCTGAACGCTACTTGCGTTCAAAATCCCACGCTGTACCGTTTGGACGCCGCTTAATAGGCCCAAACTTGATGTTACCATACGACAACGATCCCAAACATGCCACTAGGTTAGTTAAAAATTATATACAGGAAAAAGCAGAAGAAAATATACTGGAACTAATGCCTTGGCCTGCTCAGGGTCCAGACATGAATATTATTAAGCATGTTTGGGATTACTTAGATAGAAAAAAGGGTGAAAGACAACCAAAAATGCTGTCGAATATTTTAAAATATTGTATAAGACTAGCATAAAATATCAATAGATTTCATTACTAACTTGTATTCTTCACTTCCGAGAAGAATATTGCGAGTAATTGAAGTAAAAGATGGTCACATAATTAATTAATTAATTATAATTGTTTGTTACTTGAATATTGTTTAATTTGCTGTACATTTTCCTTGTTTTACAATCTAAGAAGTTTTTGAACACTGGCATTTGTTTTATTTCGTATTTTTTAGTTTGTAGTATAGCTATATATTCATATATATGTATGTATATGTGGTCCGTAACATATTTACAGGAGTTCCCATGTGCTATTTGATCTGAATGATGCTATAGATTTTTTCAACGTTAGAATATCGATAACTTTATTTTCTCCGGATGTTGTCAACTAAATCAACACTACTATAGAACATATTGTTACGAATGGCGCCATCTAGCGACAAAAGCCGTTTAAAATGGATTATGCAGTGCACTGTAATTATGATATATGGATGGTTCGCGTGTTTTCTGGAGACATTCTAGAGAGGGCGTTCTAGAACAGTCTAGTTTGGTGTAGAGACTTCTAGAAGCTATATTTTATGTATATAAGGGTGACAATCTCGTATGCGGGACAGTCTTGAACTAGCGCGTAATTAGAACGGACGCTGTGAATATAAATACGAAACGTGCATATAAATTTGTGTTAGTTGAAATAAATAGTTTAATTAGTGTTCTACGTTACCAAGTAATTCTTAAGTGTAAATTAGTTTAAATAAATACTTCTGTGAAAATATTATCGCCTGAAGATTATTTAAAACCCTAAAAACGTAACAATTGGTGTCAGGTGTGGGGTTTGGCGATAATTTTTCGTAATAAAATAAATAAAAATGGCGATGAGACTGAAAGATCTGAAAGTGGTAGATCTCAAGAGGGAACTTGAAGAAAGAGATGAAGATACGAACGGAAAGAAGAAAGACCTTGTAGAACGGCTCCGAAAAGTGATGATAGAGAACGGTGACGATCCAGAAAACCACGTTTTCGAGGTGGATGGCGGTATTACCGAACTGAAAGGAATGTTAGAAGTAAATTCTCGAACAATGGAAGAAAATGCTAGAACCCTCGAAAAGAAATTAGAAGAAAATTCTACAAATCTAGAAAAGAGGCTTGAAGAAAATTCTAGAAGCCTCGAAGAGAAATTCGAAGAAAACTCAAGAAGCTTAGAAATGAGGCTAGAGGAAAATTCTAGAAGTCTGCAGTGGTTAGAAGAAAATTCCAGAAGCCTAGAACAGAGGTTAGAAGAAACTTCTCGAACAATGGAGGAAAAACTGTCGGAAAACTCGAGAGTAATCTCTAGAAGCCTAGAGCAGAGGTTTGAAGAAAGTTCTAGAATCTTAGAAGAGAAGTTATCGGAGACTATGGAAAATTCCCGAAAGGAGCTAGAAGAACGCATTCAGCGAATGGAAATAAAATTGGGGCAGGAAAATTTGGTGGACATTGACAACTTGTCCCAGCCGCAAGCACAAGAAGTAATTAAACAAGAAGTAATCCAAGCGACCCCAGTAGTTCATGGACAAAGTAAATTACCAACTTTCGACGGAAAAACACCGCTAGTAGAACATATGACGCTTTTTGAAACAGCTGCCATGATAAATTCCTGGAATGAAACCACCAAAGCAGGTAACTTGTCACTGACGCTACGTGGAGATGCTTTGGGAGTACTTCAAGCCATACCTCTAGCGGAACGACAGAACTACGGGGAACTTGTGAAACAGCTAGAAATGCGTTTCGGCCGCAATCACATGGAACAAGTATACCGATCACAATTGAAAAATCGCTTACAAAAGTCCACCGAAAGTTTACAAGAATATCAAGCAGAGGTATTCCGCTTAACCAGATGTGCGTATCCCACAGTTCCTGACGAAGTCAAAGAAAGTTTGGCCATCGACAAATTCCTCGATGGGCTCCGAGAAATCGAAACACAGCAAGCGGTGAAGTTGGCACGCCCAAGAACATTGAAAGAAGCTTTGTCGCAAGCCCTTGAGTTCGAAGCGGTCAAGCAATCCATACGAAGCCAGGCCCGAGTACGAACAGTAGAGAACTGCGCGGAGGGGAAACAGACAGATCCCGTTGAGGATTTTGTCGGAAAAGTGCTTGAAGCGATGAAATCAAGAACTAGTTGCCGGAATTGTGGAAAAGTTGGACATTTGAGGAACAATTGTCCTCAGTTACGACAGGCTGGCGGGAAACTGAAAAGGATTGACGCGAGGGGGCAGTCGTTCACCCATATTGCTGACGGCACTGAAGCGTCTGTAATTGTCGCAACCTTGAAAAGCCACACCAATAGTCTTTTTGTGACTGGCTTCGTAAACGCCCAGCCTCGAGATATGTTGCTAGATACTGGTGCAACAATGACGATCGTTCGCCCAGAGATTCTTGAAGCAAGAAAGACAATTTTGCCAACCAGATGTGCATTGCGTACGGCTACAGGGGAGGCAGTCAACGTACTCGGGGAGACGATTGCCGACTTCCGCATGGGTGATACGAGCTTCAGTTATCGCGTACTGGTGGTGAACATTGAACAGGACGTAATTCTTGGAATGGACATAATGGCCGAGTTTGGTTTCAAATTGGACCTTCACGGAGGAATACTTAGGGTGAATGGTGAGGACATTGTTCTAAATCGCTCCAGAGATATGGTCACTCGTGTGATTCTGGCCAGTGACATAAGGATTGAGGGGCGTAGGCAGGTGATTGCTTCGGCCGCTCTAAATGAGAGGGTACCAGGAAACCAAATTGTGATGTTAGAACCAGACCCGAACAATAGTCTACCTCAAGGGATTCTGTTTGCCAAAACGATAATCCAGACCAAAGAG